>PVIR01002408.1:14712-103062 GCA_004026965.1 Petromus typicus
GTGTGGAGACTCACCCCAGCGGCAACCAGTACCACATACCACAGTGCCGGGCGTGGTGGCTCACGCCTGTAATCCCAGCACTCGGGAGGCAGAGGCAGGAGGATTGCTGTGACGTGAGTTTGAGGCTGAGCTCAGGGCCAGCCTGAACCACAAAGTGAGACCCTGTCTCAAAAAACCTTAAAAAAAAAAAAAAAAAAGAAGTTTGGGTGCGTTTATGTGATGTGTATTTTTGACAAATACATTGGTATGCACCTGTAGAAACCCAAAATAATAACAGCCATAATAGGGCTCTTAGGTTAGAATAAACCCATAATTAAATATCTTAAGTTAAAAAGGAGTGAACAATTGTTTAATATGTATATTTTATGTTATGTGCTTTTGTGACATATTTATTCATGTGAAAATAATTCACTGTTTGTTAAAAGTTTTTGCACTGACAGTGCTGTGTGGTTGGAGAGAGAGAAAGTGAGGGCTGATAGTTGAGGTAGAAAATGATAAGCAAGGCTGAATCTACTAAAGAAACATGAAGAGTTAGGAGCAATTAAAGATCAGTAAAAAACATTTGAAACCTCTCTATGGGAGTTGAAATTTAAAATTTGGCTTGCACACGGGTTTAGACGTCTTACACAAAGATGGATGCCCAGGATATAGAGCAACCTCAGCTTTTATCTGCGACACAATTGTTTCCCGAGAGTGGATGAGGAGGTGGGGTACTCTAAGACAATCGAAGCCTTGAGGACAGAGTCTCCTCTAAAATTGCCATGACGACCACGGTTGAAATAGATTTACAGTCGTTGTTGAGGTTTCTCTGGTGATGGTTGTGTGTGGAATATATATAAAATTGATTGTGAGAAGGTTTTTATTTAATGCTTGCTTGTAAGTGAATTTTAATTGACACTGTGTAAATTTTCCTACAATTACATGATCAACTATGTAGTTATTATATAAAGCCTTTAGAAAGGGACATTATTCTTTTTTCTTTAAAAACAAATGAAGATTTTAAAAATTAAATTTGGATGATCAAAATATGACTTTCCAGATATACTTCATTCTAGAAGTATGGCATTACAAATAACATGATAAGAATCTTAGGGTCTGTCATATTTTTTATCGTTTCATGATATGAAAGAGAGGATATTTAAAATCCACATTTTTTAGAGTGTTTTGGTCTACTGCAGTAGATTGCACACTGAAGTGGTACACTGCTGCTGGACTTACTCATTTTTGAGAAAAAAATGCAAATTTCTCTTTTTCTTACCCTGGTAGCAGCACTGAGAAGAAACCTTGTTCCCATTTTTATTACTTCTGAGATTTTATTGCTGACAGCCAGATGTGCTGAAACTCCTGACGCCAGCATCTATTCATTGCGTGTTTTGAACAGGCTTAGAGAAATCTGAGTAGAGTACGTGAGCAGCTCGGCTTCACACTTCGGCGGGGAATGCCCGAAAAGCCTGCTGCTGTTTAGAATTCTTGCTACAGTCAGGAGAAAGCCGAAAGCTGCACGAGAACTGGATCTTCACGACTGAATTAGAAGAATAATGACTGTACAATTAACTATCAACCTCTGCTCATTTAAGCACAGTTTTTACAGAGCTCAGGAGAAATATGGAACTTGATTGGCATGTTTTTATTTGACGCTGTCTGCAAATAGATGACTTTAGAGACAGGTGGCAAGGAAAAATAAGAGAAGGGAAAATAAAAGAGAGAAAATGCAATTTGAGGCATTGCGCCAGGTCTGCAATTCTGTTTTATCTCATTTTCATGGGGTTTTTTCATCCCCACCAAATATTTTACAAAATGAGCTTTTTGGACAAACGCTGAACAATGCAAGGTGAGTAGAGCTAAGCTACATTTCCTTTTAATATTCTTATTGTCAGAATAGTAACCTTGTATGTTTGTAACACTGTCTTGTACTGAAATGCTGGTAGGGGTATAAGGGCATGTCTTTTTAACCATCAATGCTAAATTTTATTTGGTGCTTCTAGTAGGATTCAAGAAGGAAAATAAGGGCCCCCCCCAAGAAAAGAGTGGAAAAAAAAGCATCTTAAATTTAAGTAGATTGACCTCAGAAACATAATACAGAAGATGTCAGGCTGTTTCATTATTTCTTTTCCTAACAAATAAAATGATTAACTTACAATGCTTGATATTTTCTTTGTAATCATAGCAGTGATTACACTGCATATATAAGGATGGGGCTATATAATCATATGTGATTTGTTGGAAAATGTGAATTAGCAATCATGCATGCTCTTGTAAAACATGGGGAAGATGATTTCTAGTCTACGGCATTTCTCTACGCAGGGCAGATCAATAATCACTTTTAAAGTCTATATCGTGAAACTGCTAGGAATGCTCTGAATTAGGCTGGTGGTCCAGATGGATTCTTTGTTACAAATTCCTATTGCTTTTTCAACATGATCCTTTTTATTGTGATGAAGATTGTTCAATTATGAACCTGTGTTCTAGGTTGTTTCTCTGGCTCATACTGAAAGATATTCTGTTAAAGAAAGATTAGAAAATCTAGTTTTATCACTTGGTTCTTTTCTTATTTAATTAACTGGTTTCTGAGAATTTCTCAGACATGTAGTACAAAAAGACCTCCTTTTAGCTACCTTTATATGGAGAAGGACAGAAAGAAATTCTGTGAACATGGTATTGCACTGAAATCTGGATATTGACAGAGAACTAATAGTGCATAGAATATTGAATAGCTTTGTCGATCTCTTCCTTTTAGGGTCTCTGAACAATGTAAAACAGCCTATTTTAGAGATTAGAAAAGCTGTTACACAATATATATCTTAATTTATCAAGTGAAAAGGAGGATTCTGCCATTACTGGTTTTTTAGAATGTTTACTGATGATAAATATATTCATAACTTTTTCTTTGAATATGGAATTGCATATTTAGATCTTATTAAATTATACCTCTATTCCTCAGGGTAGTTCTCTGAAACTAATTTGATATTTTTATATTTGATTTTCAGACTAATTTAAAAAACATAAAAGTATATCAGATGTTATTATATTCTAAAATGAATTATTTGTATTTTAAGATGTTTCTTTTTTATTTAGTAATATTACTTTACTAATATATGATAGAAATGATATGTATTGCATTTTAATTTTAAATAAAAGAGGCAGCATGAATTTCTAAAAATTTCCATGACTTGAAACTACCAGAGCTTTGGAAATTGTCCTTTTACTTCATAATTCTTTTCTTTATTTTATTTCATGTCTTTTTTAAGGAGTCCAGGTCTATGAGGATATTCACTACAGAAATGATACTATTAACAGGAAAATAAGGAATTGGGTTTAAAATAAGAATAATTTTAAAATAAGAAGCTGCTGATATTTGGGAGGGGTTGTGTGCATTCCAAGTTTACTTTGTGTTGCCATGCTTGTCATTTCAGTGTTCTCAGTGCAGTCTTGAGTTTTTATTATGCAATGAAATGCCACAGTGCAGAGTGCCTGGTGCTTCCACAAGGCCAGTCTCACCCAACTTGTTCGGATTGTTGCCTGAAATTTTCAGAACATGCCAGCTAATCATTAAAGAATTTATTCTGCTGTAGAAAAGAATTTCTTGTTTTTAATCATGTTTACTCTTTAGTCTTTAAAAATATATGGCATTATGTTGCAAATAGATCTGCTGATCTTCAGAAGTGATCAACTCTTGATTGACCTTTATGATCAGCTAAAACCAGTTATGCAGATAGTTATCTAGGAGGTATGAAGAATGAAAAAAGTGTGTGAACTTGCCTTTAATGCTTTCACATGTTTTATCCCCGCTTTTGTGTATATTCAGATTAGATACAAGGGTCTTTTACAGTATTTGTTCTGCTTAGATTCTTTTAAAAGGAAACACAAATACTTACATGATAACATGAATGTAGCCTAAGAATTCATGGGTGAAGAAAAATAACCTAGAAGCATGATCTGAGTTTCTCATCAGCAGATGTGATCTCATAACTGAAGGCCCCACCCTGTCCACTAGAGAGCCTTTAAATTCAGTGTAGTGGGTATGAATGGTTTTGAGATTTTAAGCATCTATTATGTAACCGACTACCACTTCTGAAAAGAACAGTTTTGGCTGTTACTACATGCATAGTAACATTTAATAATGTGGACTAGTTGACATAATTTAATATTTGTATTATGACATGAACTATGATATTTAAATTGATAGAAAAATTAAATTTGCTTTATTTTGAGTTGCTTTCCAGGACAAATTACTAGAAGAGTACTGTACATCAGCTGTAGAAAATTTCCTATTAAAACAGGACTTTGTTGAATACTTTTGAAACTAAGACTTTTCTTAGGTAGTTAATTTTATTCCTAAATATACAATTGCATTTTTATCACTTTTTTAAATGGTGGAACAGTTGGCGACAAATTACTAATAAAAAGTTAAAAGAAGAACATCTCCCATAATATACTACAAATAAATTTCCAAATTCAACTTGTCTGAGACTTTTAAGTACACCAGTAATACTGTATGTATCAGAAATTATTGAAGTAGTTTTTTAGTTGGTGAATAATAAAAATCGATGCATGGGCAAAGATCATTAGAAAGGTCTTGACTTTTTTTTGGACACTGTGTAGCATTACACTTGTGTTTTGGACTGAAAGTTCTTAGCTTCTGTTCTTGCCATTGTGATCCTTGACTACCAATGTAATGCATAAAGGAGGGCATGAGATATCCTCTGTTATTGCCCAGCTAAAGAGAAAACTAAAGATGCAGAAGGAAAAAAAATTCTAGATCCAATGTAAGTCTCTGGTAAATTTTGATGAAGTACCCCTTTAATTGAAATTCTTGTTATCATGTCTTCTCATTTTTATCAAATGAAACTATTTAAGCAGGGCACAAAAATAATTGTTTTTGTTGCCAATAAAAAAAGTCCTCATGTACTGAATTCATTATAAAATCTAATCTGAATGAAATGCATTATGAAATTTTTGTGATTGTGTCTTTGGAAAGAAACAAATATTCACATCCTATTAGAATACATATTCCCAGCTGAGTTCATTGCAGTGAATTCTCATTGCTTTGGGAGTATTTAAATGAAAATAATAATGATGATTTTCTTTTGTGGTAAAATGTTTTAACAGACGTATACCTAGTATCCTTTATATTTGTCCCTTTGTTCTTTGGTTATCTTTTTTATAACAGTGAAGAAGCCTTCAGCCTCCCCTGGAGGTGATCCCTGCCTTGTTCCTGAAGGCAGACCAGTGAGTCGGTGAGCCGGCTGAGCTGGCTGGCCACGCAGGGCTGAGCAGGGCTGGAAGGCACCTTGGATAGGTGTGACAGGGCCTGTTTCCTCTCTGGTGTGTATGTGCAGTGTGATTGCGGACTTTCTCTTTATAGACCTTTAAAAGGCCTAGTAGACCAGAGCCTCTTTGGATTGATTTGCATTCTGATTGTAATTGAGGGTACTAAGTTACCTACTTTGTGGAGCAGTCCCAGTCATGCTCCTGTCCGCCAGGGACTATTAGACACCTTCTCTCAGAAGACGTGTGATTTGATGGTATATTACGAGGTTACTATAAAAAGGAAATGTAGACTTCAAGTTTCCCCAGTGTAAACAGATTCTTTACAGTTCTAAAATGTTAACATTATTTTAAGGAAAACTTGATTTTGCAAAATAAATGTTCATTTGGTTTGGCAGTATTTTTGGTCAGAATTACTTAGTTGTTTAGATAGCATTTACTGTTGCTTTGGTTTATGATGTAGCCATTAATTTGTATTCAGAAATTTGGTAGAAACACTTGTTACTCATCACGGCACATTGATGAGGACTTTGACACTTGTGTGCGGAAGGTGTCATTTGCCCAGTGCATGTTAGTCCGATCACATCAGCTTTCCATTTTAGGAATATATTTAATGAGCAGCATATTCTGAGGTGTAAAGTACTCAATAATCTGATATATGTAAGTATACCATGTAAATATATATCTTATGAAATATGCACGTTTGTATGCATGAATGATTATCTCATCTAATAAAAATTACTTGAGATATGTAGATCATTAACTTTTTTATCAGAATAATATTTACAGTGGACCTTAGCTGCATTCCACAGTTATTAATATAGATCCTTAAGTGGATATTGATCTTTAATCTTAGTATTTTCTTTATTGAAGTAACTTTGATAAAGCTACTGTATGCTTTTTATAATTACCAACTGTACATGATCAGGAAAGAATAGAGGTAAGTTAAAGATTATTATGAATCAACTTTAAAATTATGGTGCTATTTACTGAATAGTGAAAAAATCAATTTCATATATGCTATTGTAGTGTTGGTTATCTCTGTGTGAAGTTGTGTTTTATATATAGAAATTCATGGTGCCAACAAAAGACTTTCTAAGACTGATCTACCATTTTGTTTAGATTCTGAATTTGAGAAACTTCATCTGCCTCAGGACTGCTGATATATGTCTTACGAGACAAAGTAGAAAAAAAACCAGTGCGTGATAAAGCTGTGTGCAGAGCTGCACTGAGTTCCAAAAACACAGTGTTAAGCCTCCTGTTGCAGAGCTCTCAATTTGTTCTTCAAGTCTGGCTGCTTCCTTAGATGCAGCTTGGAGCTTCCCCCTCCTGCGTCTTGGGTCCTTCGGTCTCACTGCCTGTCCTTTGAAACACTAGCAGTGCGGCCAAGTGGGATTGCTAGGAGGGCGCTCGGGTTTGGGGGGTACTGACTGGGACTGTGCACTGCGGCCGAGTTTGGACTCGGGCCCTGCCACCTGCTGGCTGCTGCTGTGCCGTTGCGCTACTGTGAACTCCTTTAGTTATGGACGATATCTGTTTATTAACCGCTGACGTCTTGTAGCATATTCCTTATGCTGTTATCCAATCAAAATCCAGTTTCCTCACCCTTCAGAAAAATACTTTTCTTCCTTTTTTATAATATGTTAGCTTTGTGTGTTTTGGAACTTTGTATAATTGAAATCATATAGAATATACTGTTTTGTAAGTTTTTTATTCATCATAATTTAAGGATTTCATGTTGTGGCATGTGCTAGTAGATTTTCCTTTTCATTGATAAATAGTATTCCATTATATGGATAGACTACAGTCTCATGAGAGTGTTTTTGTGTACATTTATCTTTATTTCTTGAGTGAATTCTTAGAGGAATTTGTGGATCATGGAATATGCATTTAGTTTTATAACAATGCACCATCTAAAAATGTTTGTATATTTTAAAGTTTCATTGACAGTGTTTAAAAGTTTTATTCATTCCACACACTGTGAGTGTTGGTAACATAAGTGTTTTTTTTAGTCATGCAGACGAGTTTATAATGGCATTTCCTTATGACAGGATTTTTGTATTTGCCTGATGACTAATGCTGCCCGAGTCTTCTGTGTCTCCTGTGTGTGTCCCATCAGCCTAGGCTTAGCTCTTTGGGTTAGGTATGTGTCCATGGCAAACTGAGTTCTGGGTAGACAGTGTGAGGAAGGAGCCTGGGCGTGTTCTCCACACGAGCTTCTAGTTCAGTGGTCGCTTGCTGTGAGCAACTGTCAACATGCTGCGGCTCTTGGTTTGCATCTGTCCTCTTATCTCGGGCTGTCCTCCCGTGAGGCAGTGCAGGTCCTCCTCCTCACCTTTGTTCTTCAAGGTAGGTAGGCGATTCTTGACACTTTTCATTTTCACATATATTTTATAATCATTTTTATAATTTTGATTTGAAAATCTCTCTAAAAGCATTTTCTCTGGGTTGCCTTACATTTCTATAAGTTGGTTTCAGGGGAGAATTGAGTCTCAATTAGCATTGAGTCTGCTGCTGATGGTTTCTTTCTCACTCAGGTGTTCTTGGATTTTTCTAAGTGATGCTTTATGGTTTTCAAAGTAGAGATCTCACATAACTTCTCTTAATTTTTTAATGGGTGTTTTCTTTTTGATACTATTACAAATTCATTTGTTTAAAAATTCTTTTCCAGTTGTTCCCTGACTCAAATATATTTTTAGTATTTTGTCTTTGATACTAAGTTAACTTATGATTTCTTTCTTTCTTTTTTTGGCACTGGGGATCAAACTCAGGACCTCATGACTGCAAAAAAGGGGCCAGAAACACTGAGCCAAATCCCAGGCCCAATTTAGGATTCTAATAGCTGTTATATAGATGATATTCTGTATAAACAATCTTTACATTTGCAGAGGCAGTTTTACTTCTTCTCCAATATTTATGCCTTTTTTCTTGTCGTATATACTTAGAACCAACAGTACAATGTCAAAAACAAGGTATGAGTGTGTCCTATTTGAAAAATAAGTTTTAAAAATGTAAATGGACTTGCACTTTGTAAAGTGCATTTTCTGTACTTACTGAAAAATATTATATAATTGTTTTTCTTTTTTATGTTAACATTTCTAATCAGATTAGTTTTATTTTTACATCTTAAACCAACTTCATATTTCTAGGTTGAATTTCATTCAGTAACAGGATATTACTGATTTTATATAATTTCTGGTTGGGATTGTCTGTGGTTTTGATAAGGAATTTTACAACTGTGTTTGTGAAAGATACTTCACAGTTGTTTTTTTACTGAAATGCTCTTAATAGGTTTTGACATTAGGATTATTTTGACCTCATGAATTTGGCATACTTTACTTTTCCTTTATTTTATGAACAGATGGTGTAAGGTTGATGTGATGAATTAAGCGGCAAAAGCAATTGGACCTAACATTTTGAGTGAAAACTTGATAAAAATTCAGTTTTAAAAATTTAGATTGTCTGTTTAATTTTTCTCAGTTGTGGTAAATTTTCCTTTTCTAGAAACTTCCCATTTTATCTTTGTTAACAAGTTTATTAAGTTTTCATGATACTCCTTTGTTATCCTTTTAATAATAGTATCTTTGGTGGTAATCTGCATTTTGATATTGAGGAAAGATCACAGATTATTGATAATTAATAATTTGTGATCGTCTCGCAAGTTCTTATCATTTTACCAGGAACTTATCATTTCTCTTTTCTTTTGTTTTTGTGATTTTTCTGTTATTCCTCTACTGTTTCACTGATTACTGTTGTTATCTTATTCCCATTCTTCTATTTACTATAGGTTTTATTCCCTCTTCTTTTTGAAGCTTCTTAAGGTAGAACCTTGCAGTTTCTTTTGATTCATGAATATTTAAACATGTGGTAATTTTTAAAGCTATTTAAAATGTCTCCTTGGTATTCATTTCTGTTATAATTTTGCTCTAGTGAGAGGACATATCCATGGTCATTTTAGTCGGTTACTGTCTTAGTATTTGCTTTCGTCCACTGTGACTTCAGTCTTGTGAACACACCACCTGTACTGAAATGGTGTGTGCTCTGCCCTTGGTTAGTGTTTGCTCCGAAAGTATCACGTGTGGCATCGTGTTTCGTGGCAGTGTTCAGATCTTCTGCCTCCTTAATGATTCTCTTTTTTTCCCTCTCTTGTTATTGGTCATGTAGAATGTACTGTGCATCTTTCTGTTGTGTCAGTTTTTGCTCTGTCTAGAAGCGGTGGTATTGGGCACCTACATGTTTATGAGTTGCTTTTTTTTTTTTTTTTTTTAATAAATTGACTTAAATTTTTGAGAAATCCATTTCTTCCTTTGTCTACAAGAGTTATTTTTTTGGTGGTCTTCCATATCTGTTTTTAGTTTACTTATTTATTTTTTGATTTTTGTGAGACAAGGGCTTGCTCTGTATGTAGGTCAGGCTGGCCTTGAACTCACTATATAGACCAAACTGGCCTCAAACTCATGGTTATGTTCTGCCTCAGCCTTTCAAGTGCTGTCACAACAGGCCACACCACCATGCCTGGCTTTAGTTTATAATATAATCCTCTCCATGTTTCCAAAAATGAATAATAAGTGATTTTTAAAAGGACACATCCATTTGTCAGAGTCAGGAGAAGAGAGTGAGAAGCCTCATCTGTGGCCTAAAAGAGATTTTCTTTTGCTCTGAACAACTAATAACATAGAGTCCGGGGGCAGAGCAAGCTGGTCTCCATGGTTTGGGGTGCCTCAGAGGTCGGTCCTTCCAGGGGGCCGGGCTCTGAGGACTCACCTCCGCCAGTGGCCTGCCCCGTGCAGAGGCTCTGGGAGGTTCCACTGAGCTTCGTTCTGCCTTGTGTGCTTTTCCTTTTGTGGTAAGAAACCACCACCTTTGAGGCAGCTGTCCTGTGTCCAATCTTTTACATGAACTGGCCTTGTGTCTCCTCAGCCCCCATCAAGTGGTACCATCGTCCTTGTCTTACAGTTTACAAATGTGAGTTTCTGGCAGAATTTCAACCAGCAATTTACCTTTCGCTCAGATGGACAACCAGACTCAAAGTAATTAAAGCAAAAAGGATGTCCTTTGGCTCACACAGAGCAAAGCAAAGCAAAGCAACAAACAAACAAAACTGCAAGTTGTGGTTCCAGGCTCACAAGGGCGGCACAGCCCTGTGTCCTTCCCGAGGGTGCACCCTGTGCTGGAGGAGCCGAAGATCTTAGGAAAGCTCCGCACTTCCTGTCTCCTGCTCTTCTTGTGTGAAAAGTGAAACTGCTTCTCTTTGCTTTTCTTATATACCTTCAAGTTACAAATGTATCTTACTTGATAGAATTATAGACATTTGTGTTTATTGTTTGCATTACACTTATTTTTCTAGTCGTTTTAAAAGTTCCATTGTTTTATTAGGATATGTCTGTGATGTATGATGTTTGCATTTCTTGTGTGGAGTTCATACATGTACATGATACATCTTCGTTCCTAAAGAGTTCATCATAGCAAGTCAGGGACATGTTAAATTGTTGTTCTTTTGTGCTTTATGTATTTTCTTGGTGATATTTTATGCTTTTGTTTGTAGTAGTTTTTTGTGTTCTTTACTGTATTTATCTTTGGGTCTTCTGTGCTTTTGGAGCCTGTATATTTATGTCTTTCATCTAATTTGAAGGGCTTGACTTTTCATCTTTCTTCTGATTCTCCAGTTATGCATCTTTTAGAAATTTGCATTAATTAACTCACAGAGTCTTTTAATTTTCAACATTTTTCTCTGTTCCTCATATTGTATAATTTTCATTTTCACATATTTAATTCATAATCAGATGAAATGCTCCTCTAATGAATTTAAATTAAAACATCTTGTTTTTCTTTTGTTCTTTTTATAGTCACTAATTCTATTGAAATTTCTTATCTTTTCTATCATTATTAGCATTCTAACCTTTATTTCCTTGAACACAAATGCCATGCTGCTTTTCTTTACTAATTTTAACAATCAGGTTATCTCTCAGTCTCTATTAATGAGTTTATTTTTGAATATGAATTATATTTCCCGATTTTTAAATGTATCAGGATATTTTGTATATTTGAAATATTTGAAAGTTAATTTGGTTGAAGACCTGCTACAAACTGTTTCTCCTGAGGTTACTATGAAATACTATTTTAATTTTGTCTGACATTTACAAGTCTTTCTATGACCAATGTGGTTTTGATAGTGTTTATTATACATAGAATTTTGTTTTTCCTTTGTGTACTTTTCTTTTTTGTTATCCCTCTTTCCACCTTCTGATACTGGCTCAGAATTCTCTCACTGGTTTTCTAAGCCAGTAAGACTATGAGTTTGAAACAAAAATGCTAAAAATTGAAAACACTCCAATTTCATATTTTTCCATGGATCATTTTTTCCTCGATGTTTTCTTTTTCTTATTCTCTAGAGTCTTTCAAATGTTGTTTGTTCATATTTGGCCCTGAATTTATATTTATCGGTGGAAAGGTCAGCTTGAGAGGATCTGTTTGGCCACTAGCAAATAAGAGTCTGTAGCTTTTACATATTAATCTATATTTGTTCAACACTATCTGTAACATTTCTCTTTGCAATTTATTAACTTTATTGATTTTAATTTATCATGTTTTTTCAAATATTGCATAGTCCATTGTCCAGGGATTGATGTGTCCTAACTAAATTATCATCATATTTTTAGGCTACATCAGTCATTTAGCCTTAAATATTCTTTATCACTTTGCTCCATTTGTAGTCTAATGTGACTATTGCTAATGGTAAAATTTGAGCAAAATGTGCAGAGGCTTTTTTTCACATAATACACAAGACAGACACGATTGACCTAATAATAAGAGAAAATGTCAGATGAAATGAAATAGGAACCATCTTATCCTTCATCTTTTAATTACATGGGCAACTATTTGAAAGACATTTTGTGCAGGAAAGTTTTACAGGCAATTTGATGATACTTAATGTACTTAAAATGATTATGCTAAAGATATAATCTGCTATGTTTTGACCATCATCATTTAACTTTTCAACATGTTGACCATACAACAAGATAATAAAACTCTGTGTTAAAAATATAATTATTTGTAATCATGGCCATTTTTATTAAAGTAATAACTTTTCTGAGTCCACAATGTATTTTTGCAATATATTTCTGAATATTAGTTTTTTGGAGTCCTTCTGAGTTATATTGCAATCTTAAAAGAAAATTTAATCATAAAAATAGGACACATTGCATTTTTTAGAGGAATTGAACAGCGTGTTATAAAAACTATTTACACGAAATGTAAATTTGATGATGAAAATATACTTGAAGTAATGTGTTCTTTAAAGAACATTACCATATTTCTCATGAAGAACACATTGCTAGGGAAATGCTTATTTTTATTCCTTACTATTGACATTGCAAGAATATAAATATAAACAGTTTTAATGAAAAGCTGTACCACAGCTTGATAATACAGCCTATGTATAATATAAAATGTTGTATGCAGCATGAGTCTTTTAACTTTTTTTATGTTGGTTAATGTAAAGAAGATTATTTTATAAAATCATACAGGTGGATCCGGTGGCACAAGCCTGTTGTCCCAGCTAAAGGCAGATGCAGGAGGATTGCGTGCCAAGGCCTAATATTCTGTATCAAAATAAAATTAAAAGGTATGGGAAAGTATCTCATTGCTAGAGTGCTTGCTTAGCATGTGCAAAGCTGTGGGTTCAATCCCCAGCACTGGAAAAAAAAAACCCAAAAAAATACAATAATTCATACATTAATTTTCTATTGTTGCATAACAAATCACCACAAGCTTAGTGGATTAAAAAACATCCACTTATTATCTTGCAGTTGTGTAGGTCAGAAGGCCCAGCAGGCTCAGTGGATGGTCTCACGAGGCTGAGATCCAGTGTAGACCAGCCTTCTCTCATGCACATAAAAGGCTCTGGGGAAGACTCTCCTTCCTGTCTCCCCCCAAACTCCTGGCAGCACTCAGCAGCAGCTCTGTGCAGCACAGTGGACTGACATCTGTCTCTTTGCCAATTTGATATTTAAATAGAGATTACTAATATTTGTTAAGCATACTGTAAAATTGTGAATTTAAAATTAACAAGTCCTATTTTTATATATTCATTTTTAATAGAAACAGAACAGCTTGTATAATGTTTATTTTGATTAGAATTTTCTAGGAAATATTTTATATGGCTATTAAATTTCTGATTTAATAAAATTACCCTCCCTTCATATATTTTACCTAGATTGTTACAGAGATTTACCACTAGGAAGAGACTTAGAGAATACAATTTTTAAGAATTTTTCCATATGATTCTACATATTTATATATGTAAATGTTACTTATTATATAATATATATGATGAAATATAATGCATAGAGATTGAAATTAGTGCATATAAGCTAAAGTTATCAGGAATTGTAGTTTGGACTTTACCGTTATAGCAGAAGGGGAGAATGGGCCAGGCCTATCAGCTTTATGTATTTTCTAAACTGGTTCCCAGAGGTCTCGACTCTGTGGCAGGCAGCTGCTGTTTGTGTGATGTGACTGTGGGAACAGCCCCCGCCTTGCGTCTGGACATCGTTCCAGTACCTAACTGCCTGCGTGTCTGCCGTTCTCTTACTTCTCGAAGTTAGAGAACAAGCAAGCAGATGTGGGGAGGATGCCTGAGTTGTTCCATTCCGTTACATAATCAAATGCAATGTGTTACACCTTTTCTGATGTCTTGTTTCCGTTTGAACACAGCCATTCATTTTAGGTAAGCTTTCATTAATCTCCTGAGTTTTGCTTTCTATTTCCCTACTGAAGCCACGTTTCTGCTAAGTTCTTCTGCACATTTATTGCAGTTATTTTAAAGTTCTTTTAATTGCAGCATGCTGGTCATCTTTAGGATGTTTTTACAATTGCTGCTGACTGTTTGTGCTCATGGTTATTAATTCATTTTCTTCCTTCCTGGCGTGTACTACATTTAATCTTGGTTTCAGCTAAAGAAAGTGGATTTTACTGTCAGGCAGTTCAATTAGGGAGCGCTCTGATCTTGTCAAGGCTTGGTTTAGGCTTTGAATGTTTCATTTTCCTTTGAGACAGAATATGGCATTTTAGGTTAGTTGTTTATCACAACACGTGACCACTGTGTGGTCGCAATGGAATGCCTGTGAATGTTCACAGATTTCTCTCTGAGCTAGCTTGATCAGTTTCCTGGCAAGATTATTTTGAAGTTTCTCTTTAACCTGTAGCCATCAGCAGCTGCAGGGTTTCTGCAGGAATCTAAGTAACATGCCTGTGCCTATTTCTGGAGCTGTTCTTGTAGCTCTTTGTCTAGTGCCCTGAGTTACGAATCCAAGCTGCCTTAGCAGCCTACCGAGCTCCTAGTTAGCAGAGCAGTGGCTCGTATGCTTGGAACTGTGCTCTGCTGGGACCCCCGTTTACAGCTGGGGCTCTGCTGCCAGGCAGGGAGCTCTGTTCAGCTTACTCCTTTCTTGAGAATGTCAGCCTTGTGTGGTGACTGACCTGGTATCTCACAGTGGGTATTTCATGTGCTCTGGCCAGTTTTATGGCTCTCTATGATAAGAAGACAAACCTAGTATTCTGATCAGAAACTATTACTCATTTTTAATCATGTAATAAATATTCACAAACATACCGACTCAAAAAGAACAATAATTTACATCTAATCACTCATTTACCTGGACTCTTTCCGTTGGTCGCAACAGTCATATTGAACCCCTAGTTTGTATTCCTTTCTTCTTATATAGATTTCTTACGTGTGTATTGCTCAGAAGCATTATTGTTCTATCTATTAAAAGGCATGGTCCTTTTTTTCACTGTAGCCATGTTGTTATGAGTTGTGCCCGTTCATTTTGCACAGTGTGTCAGAGGACCATGCCACAGCAGGTTTCAGTGCCCTGCTTCAGTGGGGGCATTTGGACCGTGTCCCCATTTTGGCTGTTGTGAAACTTCTGCTACAGACATGGTTGTACCTATCCAGTTGCTCTTCTTTAGCAGCTGTTCTCAGTTGTCTTGTGTTTGGACGCTCTGTGTTGGGAAGTAATGACAAAGTGTTGTCCAGCTGCTTCTCCAGAGAGTGGCCGTGGCCGTACTCACTGTGCGCGTGAAATGAAGCGGAGCAGAGCCTCTCGTCGGAGAGCGGGACAGTTGAGAGCAGAGCTGTCACTGCGAGGACAGAGGAGTCCCGAGTGAGTGTGCTTAGACCACAGGTTTCTTTTTATTAAATGCCAGAGCAGTATATTAAGCTTCCACATCAGTGAAGGAAGAGTTTTGGAGTGGGAAGAATAGTGAAAGTAATTCTTAGAGGTTAGCATTTCATGGATAACAGGTTATCCATGGCTAAAGCAGGTTGGCATTTCATGGGTAGCAGGTTATCCTTGGCTAAAGCAGGTTGGCATTTCATGGGTAACAGGTTATCCTTGGCTAAAGCAGGTTGGCATTTCATGGGTAGCAGGTTATCCTTGGCTAAAGCAGGTTGGCATTTCATGGATAGAGTCTCCAGCTGGCTGAGTGTTGCCAGAGAAAGCCACTTTGGTTCTTTGAACTCATCTAGTTTCTTACCATTTCTGTTTTGAAATGATTTTATTTTATTTCTAGTTAATTAGTTATAATTCTTCCTTCACTCTCTATATAGCTCCCTCTATCATAGCATTGATTCTATTTTCACTTATAGCTCCAGAAATAACAAATAATAAATCCAAAACTTCTAAAATTTGTTTCCACATTTAGTGTTGTGCCTTTTTTTTCTAACTAGCTCAAAAGAAAAAGTTTTCATTCTCCCATGTACATGATTTTACTTTATAAATTATCTATTTTCTTTGGACTTTTATTCTTAAACACTGAAAATATACACTTGATATAAATCTATTGCTAGTGACAAGATTCGTGAAGTGAATCACGGTAAGATTTTCAGTCTTCACAGCCTGTGGTGCTCTGTGTATTCCGCCTCCAGGTACAGAGATGCAGGGAGCTTTGTAGTTGGCGGATACTTTCCTCTAACATCTTACAGATGGCTCTGATGTTTGAGGAGTCTCTTAGCACCTGTTTAAATTGAGCAAAATTCTCCCACCAAATTTGTTTGGCTTTATTTGTGGTTACACTTGATCACACATCTGTAGACATTTGAGAATTGCTGTTGAGAAAGAGCTTTATATCATATACTTAGCTGATGCTAACATCTCTTCTGGTGCAGCTCTAATTGGAGTGCCAGTAAACAAGAACATTAACACATATGTACAAGATCAGGGCACATGAAAAGGTCGGGCTTACCTACTTTATGTGGGTTGATAAAACTCTTGCACAAATCCTAGTTTTTTCTTGACTTCCATTCTTGATGCAGTGATTTGACATTAGAGTGATGTGTTTGACTTCCTTCATCTATGTTAGGTGACAAAATAATGAAGGTGTGATCTTGTTTTGCTTTACAAAAGGAATTTTAAAAATTATAGCTGAATGTTGATTAGCAAATTCCTTAGGTTTCTTATTTTAAATGCAACTAAAAATAAATATAACAATGAATTTTGTGAAGACAAAAGAAGCAAAAAATACCTAACACCTTTAGGACATGGCCTTGCAAATAGGAAATTCAAAATAAACAATAATCTATTATTATTTAATGAACTACAATTGATTATTAATATTCTTGTTGATTATTAATTGCACTTTTTCTTCTCTTTAGGCTTTTGCTATGAAAGATTCTCTAACCTTCAGCTACTAGATCAAACTATGTCAAATCTTTAACAACTTCTTTTATCGCCAACTTGCTTTTCTAGGGGGTTAAATTGATTATATTTCCACCATACACACATAAAATTGCTTTTTAAATCATTGGCATTTCTAAGCTGAAGGAGGAAGAAATTTCATCTGGCAATACCTGCATTTTGGACTTCTAGTCTCCAGAACTCTGAGAAATAAATCTCCGTGTTAAAGCCACTGGTTGCCGATGCTTTGTTCCAGCGGCCCTTCCAGCCTAGCGCGTACACTTGGCTCCTGACGACTCTGGCTCCTCCCACGTGGAACTCTGAAGTCTTGTGCTCTCCACTGATACTAGGGATTTTAACTTTCCAATAACAAGCTGTTATAATTTCACTGGTTGTCATCAGTTTTAAAACTTTTTAAAAACATTTGATTGGGTGGTTTAACGCGCAGAAATGTATTTCCCAGAGTTCTGGATGTTGGCAGTCCAAGGCGCAGGCATCAGCAGGTGCAGCCTCTCCCTGCTCAGCTCTCGGATGCCTCCCGTGGTGTCTCCACATGTCTTTGCTTTCGTGCCTCACAGTAGTGTTCCTAGGGGAGGACACTGTGGCCGCACTGGAATAGGGCTCTGCCCAGTCGACTCATTTTAATCACTCACCTGTTTCAAGACCCTGTTCCCACTCTTGTCACATTTGGAGATGCTGGGAATTGGGGCTTTCACATATGTCACCTTCATGTAGACTAGAAATTTCAGTTTGTGATAATATCTTCTACCATTGGCCTGGCCTGTAGCAGAGCAAAGACACTACCAGTTCCCAGGTGTGCTCACGTGATCCTCACCTGTGCGTTTCTGCCACCTTGTCAGTGGGATGTCCCTTGGATTCTCCTGAGGAATGTTTCAGACAGTGAGTGTTTCCAGTCGCACACAGCAGAACCCTTCTTACCTGTCTATGTCTGGCTTTTGCACCCTCCCTGCACAATCTTTGAGGGTGGTAATGGTGCTTATGCTTTGTTTAGCCCACACTACTTGTTTAAGCTAATTAGTACCATGTCTGTCAGGCTTTGCCAGACTGTTAACTCTTCTCTCAGAGACTGAGAAACCCTGTTACTCAGCTGAATGGGTTTCTGTCTTTAACCCAGCACCTTTTCCATCTACTGCAGGCATAACCTTGTAGTCTCTGTTGGGATGTGTTAGCCAGGCTCCAGTTTGGTGTGTAATCTAGTCTTAGCAAGCCTAGTGCTTTCTCAGTGGGGTTATATTAAGTTCTCATTCTTTGTTGGTGGTCATGAGAAATAGAGGCAGATCATGAGGGAAGCCAGCACGATCTTATAAGATAGCTACCTCATTTGAGGTAAAAAGTCTTCTGTCTCCTACAAGGAGGCGTAGTTCCATCTCAGTAGCCTTGAAGGCTCTAGGGACTCTAGGTAGGTAAGTAGTTTCGGCACAGTCCTCATGTTAGTACTGTTGCTTTGGCTGTAGATAGCTTTAGCATAGAAGATCTGCCTGCAGTGGTGGCAAACGTTTCAGAGCTTCCAGGATGCAGATAGCCTGTGCAGCATGCCACAAAATAGTCTTATTTCACGCTCTTTCGCTTCTGTAATTCAATTGCACAACTGGCCTTCAGTCTTGTCTTTTAGAGATATGAGTCCTTCAGACATGATCAGGGAAGCCCTTGAGACTCATGTTTGTCCTCATATTAGTGACTATCTTCAGCTGTCACTTTTTATCGTCAGTGTGTTGATTTAGCATCAGCACCTGCCATCCAGGTTGTCTTTACAATCACTGTTTCTTCCATATCGCTCAAAAGATCAGAGCTGTCACATGACCCGGGGTATTCCTTTTCACACCTAATCCGACTTACTATAAGTAAAAATGTTAACAGTCAAATCATCACTGTGAGTCACTAACCATGGATGCTGCACTTAAAATAATGGTGTTCACCTCTCATTGGCTGGGCAGTGATCCAACTCCAGAAAGTCCTTCTCATAGTTGTACTTCAGGGTCTGACTTGCCTAAGCTTAGGCTCGTTAGAAATAGCACCCGAGACAGGAAGTTTCGTGTGCATGATTTACTGAAGGAATACGCTCAGGAAGAATCTTCAGGGAGGGTCTGTGGAAGGGGAAGACATTGTCTCAGTCTGAGTTTGGCTGTGTGTGGAGGCAGTGTGAGTTTTGGGGGGTCAGCATTAGAAAACAAGATACCGAACAGACTTACCTTCCTTGAGGTGAGGTGGTAAGCTTTGGTGTCCCCGTGTTAGCAGGCAGCAGCACACTGCGGTGAGTCCTGTTCATAGAGGAAGGCAAGTTGCTGGTCAGAGGAAAATGCATGTCACAGCAGCCACTCTCTGGGGCGGATGCAGTAGCCTGAAAAGGGGGCTCTGGGAAGGGTACCAGCAGTGTCCGCCACAGAAACAACTAGACGGCTATCTTCTCAAACTTAGGGTGTTTAGGAACTATTACAGTGTTGTGCTGTATCTTAAATGTTAGCTGTCTGGAGTGGGAGGAATAGGTATATTTTGTAGAGTAATTGATGAGGAAAATAGTTGTGAAAAAGCCTAAAATTTTGTTAAAGAGAATGAATGTAGCAAAAGACAGTTATCGAATGTATGCATGCTGGACAGATGAAAATATTTTAATATTGGCAAATTTGCTGATATCTTCTGTAACAAAGTATTAGCACTTTTCACTCATTTTTAAATTTTTTTGTAGTTGAAGATAACATAACTAGTAATTAGTAATAACTAGTAATTATTACTAGTTATTACTAATAACTAGTAATTATTAAACTACCAATGACAATGTATTATACAACTGGAAAATGTTCATGATTTCTAGCTGTAAATTCTGTTTATAGAACAAAGATATTTTTATAGTCTGAGTACTTAATTTTAAAATGTAACACATACCTGGTTGATAATACACAGTCAAAGAAAGTTCTCACTTCCTCACACCCAGGGTCCCTCATGTCCTCGTGGACAGGAGGCCTCCTCTGGGGTGTGTTCTGTTTGGTGTCCTGTTACAGAGCCTGCCAAGTCCCTATCTAGCGGAAGGATCGGCCTCCAGCAGAGCTCCCAGGTGCCTGTTTAGTTCTCCAGTGAATGCCAAGGGCTGATGCTCTGGTTTTGGTTGAGCATGGAGACTAGAGCTGTCCTAGTTCTCATCTTCTTATCTTTTATGGCTCTTGATCTTCATGCATGAGTGCAATTTTCTATTTCTACCATGTTACTTTTATTTCCAACGAATGGCTCTAGGGATCAGAGCTAAGAAATAAGCCTGGGGTTTAGTAGGTAAGTCCTGTACTTTAATGTGAATGCTTGGCATGTGCTGGATCTGCTGTGTTGTGCACAGTCTTCATTTGAAAGTACACTTGAGATTTTACATAGATTTTTATTCAGTGTTTACTACTCTGACAAATAATTCTTGTTATAAGGTGCATTAAACATATGTTGCTGTATTAAAACTTTGAGTGGGCAAAGGGTTTGTAACTTTTAGGTAAATATTAAGGAAGAGCCTGGCTATTTATTCATTTGTTAGAGTCTTGGAAAATTAATTACAAAATTCTCTTATTTTATAGTCTACATTATATACTATTTTCTGTCAATTCTGTCTTATGATTTTTGTATCAGGCACAGTAGCATAAGTGTTTAGAGGATAATAACTTAATCCACTAAGCTTTTCTTCTTTATGTAATATGGAAGATCAAAAGGGAAATGAGAAGTGCCTAGTCACAGTTAAATATCAGTTTTAAAAAAATGGTTTTTAGGGCAATCCACTTTCTGGATCCCCTCCTGTCTCTTAGGAGCTGTCTTTCCCTCAATAAAATTCCCTATTTGTTAACCTAAAAAAAATAGATTCTTAAAAAATATATATAGAATCAGAGAACTTGGTTTAAAAATATTATGAATTTTCTATTGGTATGTGTAATGTATTTGTAAGAATTACAGACTTTGTTTTGGTAATTATAAAGTTACACTAATTTTGATAATTACAAAACATTTATAATATTTAAAACATGAAAAATATTGTTATGTGAGTGATTTTTTAAAATAAGGCTAGAACAAGTCTGAGAAAAATAATGTGAAGGAAAAGTTGTATTTTACATAGTTAAAGCAATAGGCCTGTATACATGTGGGTACATATGTGTGTGTGTACGAACAGACACATACGCAGGCAGCTCAGGAGTTGAGGACTGGAGTCAAGTGAATTACAGGTACAGATGTGCGAGACAGGGCCATACTCATGTTATTGTTTGTACTACAGATATGTACAGGACATAAAATAAAACAGCACTTTCATAACACTATTATTATTTACTGACTCAGCACCACAAAGAACCAAAAAACACAAACAGAAAAACCCTCCCAAGTCCCGGAGACAGCTGGACTGCCCCCCTCGCTCAGTCCAGTCTGCTGCTGTCCCTGAGATCTTCCCTGGCTTCCAAGATGGCGGATTAAGGCCTTTGCTTGCACAACTTTACTTGAGATAGTGAGAAGACTCCTCTCAGAGTCTTACTGTGGTTACATCTTCCAGCATGGCTGGACCTTGTTTTTCCCCTTCGGACGGTAGCTGGTTTGCTTCAGGGAATCAGCATCGACAAACCAAGACAGGAGCAGCTGGGACAGGACAGGACTGATAGGACAGCGGTGCCCTCAGCCAGGGTTTTGAGCTCATTTCTCCAGTTTAGTCAGCAGCGGACTGAAACACATTTTAAAATGATCTTCTTTAATTGTATTTTGAGAGAGTTATAGGTTATATTACATTAGTAATGACAATTTGCTGTTTACGAAGCACTTTTTTATGTTTTAACTTTTACATATGCATTAGAAAATGTCTGAACTTTAAATGTGACTTTCATACTGAAAGGACATTTCAGAACATTGGTACTCAGAAGAAGCATTGCATCTGCTTCAGTAAGTAGATGACCAGTTCCAACTTATTTGTTAAGAACAAATTCACATGGTAAAGAAGGACTGAAAAAGAGCAGAGGAGAAGGGCGTTTTGTGCCCTTTCACAGCTCACTCGGTGTTCCTAATACCTAACAGCAGTTACATTTTCAAACAGCCAAAGTGCTGAGTCTGCTTACAGTAACGTGGCACATGTATAATACCGACTGTCGCAAACATTAATTACATCCTTTCATTGTTTGTTTGATTTAGCATCTGTTAGTCCAGTGGTGTAGTATAAATATCCCAGGTCTCTTTAAAAAGCTAAGACATTTTCCCTATAGACAGTCATATATGGACAGAGATATGCAATATCATTGCATTAAACTTTTGAATTTTTTTCCTCACCAGATCTGCAGCTTTTCTTCTTAAATTCTGATAACAACTAGGAGAATATATACCATTGTATGTATTTCTCAGTTACCAAGGGTGATGGGTCAGGAATCAGCTAGAGGCTTAGTTATTGGTGTATAGTTCAGGTTTATAAATATTGCTGTAGTTACTGTGATGATATAGGCAGCGCTTTTTTCCATTGGGGCATTTTCTTATTTTGAAATGGACAAGACATTGATGATTTGTAGCAATTATTCTTTAATTATATATAACCATGCTGTCTTATTTTAATTTTTCATTAATGTTAAGCAACTATTTGTTCATATGTACCATAATAAATTTTTCTCTAGTCTTTAATATTATGCTTGTCTTAAAGATCTTCATTTATTAGTTTTTTTGAGGTGTGAAACGTAGTTTTGCTTTAGGCCAATTTGATTTATGATGTGTGTTTATATGAAATTATATATTTTAACCATTGTATTCATTTCAGAGTATTTGTTGATCATTAGTTTCACATTACGCGTCAAAATTGCTGTATTTAACGTTCTATCTCATTATTATTAGGTGCTAATCAATTATTTTTAGATTTATACTTAATTAGAAAAACAAAATAACAGATTAAAAGATGCATAGGTATTCTTTTTATTTTCAATAAGTGTTCATTACAAATTCCTTCTTTATTTCTCATCTGCGGGTTCTTGTATGCCATATAGGGCACCAAGCGACAGCCCCTCTTGGCTCCTGGCACATGTAAGAAGTGTCGGAGTGTAGCCGCTGGAGCCCAGAACCGCAGCACCGTGCAGCAGAGCCTGTGCCTTGCTGACATCGTCAAGTGCTGTTCCAGCCCTGGGTCGACTTGCTCTTGTACTGACAATAAGAATCCCCTCTGGTATAAATCGCTGTTTGATAGGTGTTCTGGGGCTTGTGGCCAGATGTGATCTGACCTGATTACTAGATTAGCTTTTACAGACTGCTTCAAAAACCTCTGCACATGGTTGCCAAAGCGGACATGTCCTGGCTAGGGCTTGTAACCTTTTTACATTTACCCTCAGAAAACATGTGGGGCATAGTGAAAACCTTTTATTCACATTTTAAGATTTGGTTATATCAAGCATTAGTTTGTAGTTAGTAGAAAATTAAGATATGCATGAAGCATTGAAACCTTGATTGATTGCCAGGCCCAGCGGGAGGCTGAGCCAGTCTGCCTAAAGTTCAAGCCCAGTCCCTGAAATTTAGCAGTTTAGCAAGAGCCTGTTTCAAAATAAAAGAGGGCTAGGGATATAGCTCCGTGTGAAGGCCCTGGGAGTGAAATGGAATTTCTAAATTATTGGGTGTATTTTAAGTACATTTTATTAAAATATGTTTTATTATTTTAATTTTTAACATTAAGGATAATTTTATCTTTATAATTTTTTTCAGATCAGACTCAACATCTTTTAGTTATAATTCTTACTGTATGTTAATTACACAGATGAATGGGTTTACCTGTGACATTTCCATACATGTATATATTGTGTTTTGATTAGTCACCCAATTTACTACCTCTCATCTTTCTCTCTCTGCCTCTTTCTTCAAGGACTCTACATTTCTAAAACAACTTATTTTATAACTAAAGTATTGTTAAAGACTATTTGCTTAACAAACTTAAGCTTCTAATTAAGTTACTAAAATATTCCTACCTTAAAGTAGCCAAATTATTTTGTTGGATTGCTGTATTACTGGAAAAATTTGGAGTGAAAGTTTTCAGTGCTTGTGGATGGTTTATATTCAAAGAAAAATTATACAGCCCTACTGAATGACCACGAATCTGTTATTGCAGTAAAGTCTACCGATTTGTAGCACTTTAGGTTTCAAAAGATCTAGCCAGGACATGGGAAGTAAGAAGGAAAATTTCAGAGATGCATTAAGAGGGGAATTAACCTCACCTTTTTCTCTAATAGATTGGTAAATTATGCATTGTACTCAGTTGCTGTATTAAAATCTTTTTAGAATAGATTTATATTAGGAAAATACATCGGTAACATTTGTGTTTTATTTATATGTGTATATTAAATAATACTAGCGAACAATTTAAAATTCTAGAGGAGTAATTTTTAACAAGCTCAATGTAGTTACTCCTTTTTTTATTTGTATATTTTTGTTTTTAGAAGACCAAAAAAAATCTAAGGCTCTACTTCAGCACAGTCAAGAGATGCTAGTTTATGAATTACCAGTTTGTCAGGTATGTGTGCCTGCCTCTTAGCACATCCATCTGGGAGAGCGGACAGGAAGCTGAATTCCAGCGCAGCCTGGGCTCCTCAGGACTCAGAGAACCCTCTCTCATAATAACATGCAAGCCCTGGGGTGTTGCTTATGGAGAAGAACTGAGTTTAACTCATGGTACCTTAAAATATTTGCCAAAGGCCTGTTGCATAATAGAAAGCTAAAAAAAAGCCTGAAGAAGGAAAAGTTATGCGATGTTACTATATTTATCAACTATTAATGCCACCTAACCAACTTTCTTCAAGTTATGTTGTATAGCTACATAATTTTATATTCATTTTTGTAATAATCATTGGTACCATGTATTTCTTCTCAGTGGTGAAGGAAAATACCCCTTAAATTAGACTTCGTTTTAGAGTCAGTACACAGAAAGGCATTTGATTATTATATGAAATTAGGAGAATTAAATTATGGTAAGGAGAATCTTAGCATAGAGATTCGTTGAGCTCATCTAACTCCAAACCCACTTACTTAAAGTTTTAATGGTTTATTTCTTTTATCTGGCCAACACAGGAAAAACTGTGCAACACTGTATACAGTATTATGTGATCATAATATCAGGAATATAATATGCAGGATTATAGAGTCAGACGGGTGGAACTAGAAGGGATCTTAATTTTCTAGTCTGATTCATGTATTTTACAAAAAAAGGGAAATTAAAAACATTGTAGTAAAGTATACTTTGTTATTTATACATCCACATGTCTGAATGGTCATTGTGTAAATACATTAATGTGGTTTGTAGAAATTTCCAGGATCAAATAAACCTAAGTAAGTGCTATGAAGGGTAGTTTGGGATGATAGGAGACAGCAGGTAACTTTTTTGGGATTTGAAGTGTTCTGTTGGCTTGAAATTGAGAGACTAGAGCTTATTCGGTGAAAACAAAGTATCTGTTAGCCCTTCATTAAGCAAAAGTCCTGCTAGTGACTTGCACCAAGTACTTGTCTCAGAGTGTTATATAAAGAGATACGATTTCTGCTACCTTCTCTATTAAATCCAGTGGAATCTTTTCATAAGTGACAGAGGACTTGGGAGAGAGACAGGGTAAGAGGAGTTTGAAGTATAAATCTTGACCCTACAAGGGAGTTCAGGGGTCTTTTTGTATCTTTTTTTTTATCACTTTGAGGTGGAATGTACTATCCCTCAACTAAAAGCCAACCAAAGTGGCATTTGCATCCATTATCAGTAGCAGATAGAGATGCTAAGAGGAAGGAGATGATAACATTTTATTCCCTGGTTAGTCGTTTACCTAAATAATGAAAGGGTCTTTCAAGCACTGTGCCTGCTTCAGGAGAGAAAAGGAAAATTGGAATTGGGGGGTGGTAGGTGCATGAGGCAGAGAGCAGCCTGTGTTTGCAGTGTTAGGATAGAAAGGATTGTGAGTCGTGATTGGCAAGGTTATGTATCAGCAGTTGGCAACTCTACAGTCTTACTGCTTCACACACAAAGGAGGTGCACTTTTTGCCCTTGAATAGTTCACTGTAGGCAGCCGTCTTTCAGGTACGTCAGCAGTTGGTCCTGAGACCTCATGGCTGCACTGTCTAACGCTTGTGGACGAGGAGGAGCCCGAAGGGTAGAGCTCAGCTTCGACAGTCACCATTCTCCCAGAGATCGCTGGACAGACAGGTCCAGTCACTTCGTCCAGCACCCTCAGGTAGGGCTAAGACGTGTTTTGTGCATCCTAAGGCAGGACTTCAGTGACACCCTGCCATGAGGAGTTTCCTGTAAATCAAACAGAGGCCTCGAGGTTGCTGTGCTCAAGCTGTTGCAGATATCATTACCGGGTGGGGAAGGGAGTCACCCAACAGCATGCCACTGAGCGCAGTGTTAGGGAGTAAGGGAAATACTTCTGTGTTAATGCCTTCCTGGGTGAGCTCACTAATCTGCTGCCGAGGGGTGGAGTGCTTCGGATTTGGAGGGACTAGAGTTAAGCGAACTGGCTTTAGATTCAGATCTGTTACTTCTTAATTACTTTTTCTTTTACTTAAACTCTCTTAACTTGCACTTTCCTTATTTTTTTCAAAGGGTATTATTATAATAAAACTTTATTCATACAATTGTTTGTGGTAATCATGTGAGAGAGAAAAATCATCATACCAGTAGGTAGGAGAACAATCTGGGAAAAGAATGAATTAAATTAAAAATATTCTCTTTTCATTTTCATGTAGAGAAGTTCACGGGTTAAACTGGTCTAGAACATGAAACAGTGGGACTTGCTGGGGTGATGTAGTAAGATAGTGGTCAGTGCTACCTGGAAGTGCCAAAGAAAGTTTTATGTACTCACATATTAAAAGTACTGTTTGTTATGAAGTCTTATAATTAAAAAAATGAGGATTGTAATGAAATGTACATCCTATAGAGTAATAGTCTTATGAATTTGTTATTGGTTGCATATTAATTGTGTGTTCATGTAGTTACCACATATTGGACAGCTTCTGTAGTGCTGGACTAATTTTCAATAGTTGGAAGTGCAGAGGTTATAAAAAGCCATTTGCTTTTAGTCAGTCTTGTTTGGAGGCATCCACATAAATTAATTAACTAGCCAGAGTTCTAGAATCAGCTTTTTGTTTGAAACTTTGTTCTGACTTATCAAAGACTGAAATTCCTCAATGGTGAGACTCCTGTTTGAAAAACTAGAACTCATTTTTCTTTTTCTTTGAACTTGGATTCTTTTGACTAGCCCAGGATGAACATAAGTCCAGTTATTCTTGTCGCTGTACCTGTTTCATAATTTTTCTCTCTGTGGTTCTTGAGCAGTGAAAATTTCTTTGGTTAAATTATAAAAAGATCATGATTCAGTGCAGTATTTAAAAAATTTACTTTTGTAAAAAATGGGTACATGGTAGACATTATAAATGATAATTGCAAATGAATTGTGCATTAAGGTTAAATATAGCTTTTAAAACAGGTTTGATTAAATTGCTTCATGTTTTCAGACCATATTATTCAGGTTCAGTAAAAAATTGTATATAGACTTCAGTTTTTTTCCAGTATTAAACTTTAGTCACTCAGACCATAAAATATTAATTTAAATTTAATATGTTCAGTTGATATAATTAATGAGATAATCGAGAATGATGCTTCCCTATATATTTTTTTTACAGTGGTAAGGCTTTCATTCTCTAAGTGGCTTTAAATTTAGTACAGTCCTATTGTGGAGTGAAACATGGAATAATCTAATGTAGCACAGATAAAGTCCTGTACCTTGTCATTGTTAATTAGGGATGCGGGTTGAGCACTTGATGCGTGCTTCTTCTTAAACCAAATTCCTTAGTTCTTAGCTTTTCTTTTTCTGTGTTTATTCTTCAAGCTCTTTAATTGGCTGAATAATTGACAGTTTCCCAGATATGTGCATTTCACGCAGGTAAGCTTGGAGCCTCGCAGACTCCAAGCCCTCTAGTCAAATACACTGAGGAACACCGCGCTGGGAACAGAGATGAGCTTGTTATTTGCTACTGAAATGAAAATGTGACCTTGTGAAATTAAGGGGTGCCTCAGAAGGGGTTAGGAAAATATGCTGTAGGATTTGGTCTTGTATTAGGGGATTTGGAGAAGGCTTCATAGAAATGGGATTTGTGTGACTTTCACACTGCTAGAGTGTGGGGTAGTTTAGTATCTCGGGGAGGTGAGAGGGCCATGACAGTGATGGAGTTGTTAGTGGAGAAGAGATAGTCTCGGCCGCGAGGGGAGGGCTTGCCTAGTCCTTGTTTTTATCTTTGTTCAGACAGGACAGTGAAGTTGTATTGTTTTTGCCTTGTTCTGTGATAGTGGTGAGTGAGCCTTTGACTGATTGTTGATTCTCTGTGAAACGGTGTATATTTTCTGAGGAGATACCAGAGTCCACATAGTACCACACAGCCTGCTACAGGTGAAAGCTGAGAAGGAAACTTTTTCTCTGAATATTTTAAATTTCTTCTCTGCTACTTAAGGGCTGTGTGATTTGGGGGATTTTTTTTTCAGGTAATACATCTTAAAATTGGAGATGACAATAATAGAACTCTCTTCACAGGATTATTTTGAAAACTGAGT
The DNA here is from genome assembly GCA_004026965.1 of Petromus typicus. Classification (NCBI taxonomy): domain Eukaryota; kingdom Metazoa; phylum Chordata; class Mammalia; order Rodentia; family Petromuridae; genus Petromus; species Petromus typicus. The sequence goes on from PVIR01002408.1 coordinate 43,222, forward strand.
TAGTGGATACATGTAAAGTGCCCATAAGCTTACCTGTTACAGAGCCAGCACTCCCTTTAGATAACACCAGCTCTGCTGCAGCCCTTCCCCCATACTGTCTTCAAGGGCTGATCCCCACCACGGAAACGTAATTTACAAAATAGATCAGTACCCTTATGTGCGCTCATTAGGCCAACTTTTCTTCTATGTTAGTAAGGGAGAAACACTGTTAAATTACTGGTCAGTATTGTTTTTGAAATACATGTATTCACTGGTTAGTGATCATATCTGTTTTAACAGATTTGTTCCTTTTCCTCTATTACAAATCTTCATTATGTAATACCTCAAGAAAAAATAGAGTCAACATGTTTTTTCTTACTTCGCGCACTTGAAGTTCCATGGCTTTGGCTTTCTTACTGTTTTGTTTCATTTGTTTCTACTGTCTTTCTTCAGGGCTTTATAATTTCTTGTTTACTGGAATAATTCATTTGATCTTCTACTAGATTTGACCCTCCCCTTTGATTTAACCGGCCCTGCCCCGCCTGCCTGCTGTGCGGAACATCTGATGATGGCCCTGCCTGCAGTGTGAAAGTTCAGGATGTCTAGCATGTTCTAGAAACCTTTGAGTTTTCATCTGACTTTCATTTTTGTTCCCTTCTGCCTGCCCTGGGTTTGATACTCATTTTCTGTTTCTATTTTACTATTTTTTTCAATTTTACCTTTTATACCCTTTCAAAATCTCTGTGCATAGAAATGCATTGTAATTTCAATATGCAAATAATGTGAAAAAGATTTTGTATGATGCAAAAATCTGGAATAGTCTTTTAGGGGATACTTCATGAAGGATTTGGTTATATAATCCAGTGCTGTAAATACAATCTAGCTGTAGATTTTTCACTGACCCACTGGGGACAGTAGCACATTGTATATGCACCGTCTTTGCTCACTGTCACGGCACTGATCAGTGGATCATTTGAAATCTTATTTGCAGAAATTTTTCTCAGGTTTTTATTTCATGGCAGAGCAGTGATGTGGTATGCTGTGCTATGGCAAAAATTTTATAGCCACCCCCTTCTGCAAGAAAAAAGACTTTGTTAATACTATTTGCCCTTTCTGTAGTGTTATTTAATATTCCATTGTTGATGTTAAGGCATAAGTGTGACTCTTGACTTCTAGCCCACAAAGACCAGCTCATCAGTGAGATAGGGCCAAGACCCATACTGCTGTGGGCTCCCTACTGCTGAGTGGGACATATGGCCCACGGCTTCTGTAATGAGCCACAAGGGATATTGGTTGGAACAGAAACCAGTGGAGTTGGGTTAGGTGTTTCTGCTTGATGCCAGTGCCTGGTATGCAGGGTTGGGGTAGTATTCCTGAAGGCAATCCCTCGGCTGTGGAAGACAGGGTAAGAGGATGCAGCCAGAACCCTGTGGCAAGCTCCAGTCCCCACTGAGTCCCACAGCAAAAGGATTAACAACCAGCAAACAACAAAATCAGAACCTTGAGGAAAAGGCTGAGCCCGGACTCAACTTTTGCTGCTCTGAGCGGCAGCAGCAGCAGCAGCAGAAGGCCAAATAGTGCAGCAGCAGAAAGGGCCAATACTTGAGCTCCCTGAACCTTTGTTTGGTACCAAGCCTTCACACCCAAAATCCTAGCATGTATAAAACAGGGTGGTCCGAAGCCTTCACATCCAAAATCCTAGTATGCATAAGATAGGGCAGTTATCCACAGTAATCTCTGTAGTTGAAGGTCTTGTAGGGCAAGGCAGACATCCTTAAATCCGAGTAAGTAAGTAAGCCCCAGTAATTTGTCCGCATTTCCTGACACTCGGTCACCCAGGCTGACTCGGAGGCTGGACTGCACATTGTGTGGGTGCGTCCAGCCTGTGGTGCAGCTCGTGGTGATGAGGGCCAACACTGAGGCCTGTGCCCTGGGTTCTGGGCTTGACTTACACCAGAGCAGGTCTGAGGTCATGTCTGTGAGCACTGGCCTGGTAATGGCCATGCTGCCCGAGTTTGAAGGACAGGTTAGAGACAGAATCTTGGCTGCCAGAGCTTTTGCTAAGCTGGATTACTCTCCTTTCTGCTGCGCAAGGTTAGAGAAACAGGGTAACGCTGACCGTGACTGTCTGGCTCTGAGCACTGTCTTGTGCGCATGGCTATAGGGCTCTTGTTGGTCCTGGCTTTCATTGTGACCAGCATGCTGGTTGTGTATGTAACTACATCTCTTCTCCTGGGCTGGAGGTGTCTTTCTCCAACCCCAGTTGTGCTTCCTGCAACTAGGGGAAGGAGATATGGACAGTACTTTCCTTGTTATTCTATTGGCGTGCTTTTCTTACTACATAAAAACCAGGCACTGTGGTTTCTTACCTGGTTCTCTCTGCTCTATAAGAATAATTGGATTCAGGAATAGTGCTCTTCTTATTTATGTATTTGTGGGGGAACCATTGCTGGAGGGCCTTAGCTGCTATCTTGCTCTATCTTACTGACTTATTTTTGAACCTTAGTCCTAGGTGTACTACTGCTGCTTACCATGGCACAATTCGAGGTTTACCAGAACTTTGGTAGGTAGGAAACCCTTTTTAAACTTGTGTGTTTCCTTCCGTGTGGTCCACGTGATTCTTTAGTTTGGTTTTGGAAGCCCAGTTTTTATACAGATGTAAACCAGTTCTCCAACATCAGCTTTGTTAAAAATAACAGTAATATTTCATTTGGAGTCTTTTTTTGCAGAATTTTTTTTTTTTTTTCTGAATTAGCTTAGCGTTCAGATGGGGGTTGTTGAATGTGAATTACTGTTTGAAAAGCAGCTGCTTGTGCTGTCCTTTGAGACACGTTGAACATGATCTGTCATCGTTTCTTTGTAGCCTTAAATAGAACAAGCCTAACATCATAATTATCATATGAAATTTAATAATAAATTTATAATTTTGGGATTTTTGATCTGAGAAAAGATTTTGATCTCGTTAAATGGTTGTTTTGTGGTAAAACTGGAAATATTTTAAGAAGCCATGTGATTGCAGCATATGTGAGGGTCCTAGAATGCTTGTTTCCATGGAAACTGAGTCCATTCACATCATCACAGCCATGGAGCTGGGAGTGCAGACTGAAGGCCTGACTCATCCTCTGTCAGCGGAGGGGTCTCACTTGCAGTTTGGACTGGCTTTAGAAATGCAGTTGCTTTGCTAACCTGGGTGAAACTCCAGAGACTCACCTCGGCTTTGGGCTGATCTTGAATCTTACGTAATGTGACCCAAGGTGCCATTTCTTTTCTTTTTTTTTTTCTGAGACAAGGTCTCGATTTGCAGTTAAAGTTAACCCTGAGCTCAGCCTCGAACTCAGCAATCCTCTGCCTCTGCCTCCCGAGTGCTGGAATCATAGGTGTGAGCCACCACACTTGACACTGTGGTACGTGGTACTGATTGCTGCTGGGCGTGAGGTGAATCACCATGTGTGGCACTGTTTTATGTGGTTACCAGGGGTCAAACCTGGGCTCTTGCACTTGCCAGACAGGTGCTGGAACCTTTGAGCTAAATCCTTGGCCCCCTCAATTTCTTTTCAATTTTAATTTTTATGAGGAACACACTAAATTCATTTTGGGGAAGTCTTTTCCAGCTGATGGTCCTACTTCAAGTAGCTCTGGGAGTTAGTGAGTCCTGTTAGGAAGGAGGAAGTCTGTCTCAGTAATGCCAGACAAATGCCTGGAAGTTGGTGTGGTCGGGACAGCCAGGTCACTGTGCTGGTCCCTCCGTGTGGAGCTGGCACGTGTGGGCAGGGCTGGTGCAAGTGGGCAGGGGTGACCAGTTCAGTCCAGACCCAGAGCTGGCAGCAAAGGGGGGAGAGACAGCACTAACAGAGCAAGCAGCAGATTCTCAGGGTGGCTGCATCCAGAGCACGTCTGTCTCCCCTTTACCTCATCCAGGAGACTTTAACCCCCAGATTCACACATTTTCAACTTATTACCTAACACATTTTTAGAGAATTGATATAAAGAGTAAGCATTAATTTCATAATATTTTCTATCAATTATTTAAAAAATTGCTACAGAAACTTTTTAATGAAACTAGTAAGAGCACATAATTTTTCTGGCACAATTTCTGTTAAAAATCATGTTCATATTCAAAAGAAAATCCTATTATTAATCTGTTTTTTTTAATCATCCCTGTCACACCAAATATGCCTCTTAGTTAATGACCTATTTCAATGTGGTATTTAATAAAGAACAAAATGTTTTAAACACATCAGTTCACATGGAAACACCGCTGAGAGTTAACAGCCCTGTTTTACAGAAGCCCAGCACCACTGCTTCTTTGCGTGCTGTCTCGCTGTCTCAGGGGAGCCTCCTGCCAGTGAGCTCACATCCTAGCTCCCTGGCTTCCTCCATCACCAGCCAAGGAGGAATCTGTAGCATGGCCAAGAAGCTGGCAAGAGGCTCTGAGCCTTAGTGAAGAGATTAAATAAGCAGAATTGCTAAGAAGAGGCATTTAGTGGAAGATATTCTCTGTGGAACAGTGATTCCTTGCTTCCAGAGAAACCATTCCTTAAATTTCTATGATTATTTTTCAATTTTTTATAATGCAGATATTTAGATTTGAGGCTGACTTGTCGAGGCTGGACCTGCTGTGATACAGTGGCGCTAAGATATAATTGCAAACTACTTTCAGCGACTCTTGATGACAGAGTACCAGACCGCTCAGTACAGGGCTTTAGTGACTTAAAGAAGTAGAGAAGAAGATAATCTGCTTTCTACGTGCCATCTTGTACACGCGGATATGAGGCTTCAGGAGGTGTCGTTGGCAGCAATGCTTTCTGTACAGATAGCCCAGGAACAGCTCACATAGCATGCGGACATGCATGTGACACACTGTTTCCTTTGATGAGAAGGCTGTTCATTTGACTGAAAGATAAATCAGGTTTCTTTAATTGATTTAGTTGTGTCAGACCTGAATGTGCATTGTGTAGAAATAAGTTTTGAGTTCTTTCTGCTTTATATCCAAATATATAGCCTGTTGTGTGTGTTTATTGGCACATAAACATGCAGGGGTTATGTAAGAAACACTGCTTTACTCAAACACTGGTATTATAAAAGTTCCTACATTTAAATAAGGTACATTTTATTTGTTTTTGTTTTAATTTTGTCCGAGTAGTTGTTCCAAATAGTTACATATGACTTGCTTAGTATGAATTATTGTTCACATGAAATCTTTTTTTTTAAAATTTTTTAATCTTTGTTGGTACATTACATATATGCATCATGATTGCACTCCATAATGGGGATTTGTACTAGTAAAACACACAACTTAATTCTCATTTTTCCCCATAGCCCTACCCACCTACCACCCTCCCATATACATAAAATTTGTCTCCTTACTTTTTTGTTACAATCTCAACATTTTCCCCTTTCACCCTATTTTACATTGAGCATTTTCTATTTCACAATATATAACATACAGTGCTAGGACTCATTTACATCTTTATTTTCTCATACCAGAGAAAAGATACGATATGTACCTACCTATCTGTGCCCTATTTATTTCACTTATGAGGATATCCTCAAGGTATGTCCTTTTAACTAAAAATGATTCAAACTTATCATTTTTTATGGCAGAGTAATACTCCATTCTGTAGAAGAACCACAGCTTTTTTATCCAGTCTCCAGTTGATGGACACTTGGATTGTTTCCAAGATGTAGCAACCACAAATTGGGCTGCTGTAAACATGGGAGCACATATGTCACTGTGATATGAGTCTTTTAATTCTTGTGTGTATGTACCTAGCAGGGCAATGGCCGGGTCAAATGGGACCGTCAGTCCTAGCTTTTTGAGGAATCTCCAAACTGATCTCCACAGGGGTTGTACGAGTCTACAGTCCCACCAGCAGTGCAGAAGGGTTCCTTCTTCTCCACAGCCTCGCCAACATTTGCCGTTGGCTGATTCTGAGATGGCCGCCATTCTATGGTTCACATGAAATCTTCCTTAGCAAGTGCTTTCATTATACCTGCCACTCTCTAGGAGAGTTTAATTTGATATTCTCATAAGGCTTAGGGGTAGACCTATTGTTAGAGCTAAAGGCTTATTTTTGAAAGATTTTTTTCTGCTCTGCTGCCAAGACACAGCTTTCTTTAATTCCTTCCCTCTCCCTTTCTGAGGCAGTGGATTTTTTCCATATATCCAGAAAAGTCCTAAATTCTCAGGTCATTCCTACAAAACAACAAAATAGTGGAAAAGAAAGATTGATGAATGAGGAAGATAAAGAGCCACAGCCGGAAGACCTGTGCATCACGGGTACACAGTTTGCAGGGTCACTTGAGAGTCCTAGTTTGTTGGATTTAGAAGTTTAATTTTCAAGGTAAAATATAAATAAAGAAATTAATTTATTTGAGTTATATGTAGGCTAAGTAGGCACATGAAAAATTTTAATATGGTATAAATTGCTTTATTGTATTAGGCACCTTTATTTGTTTGGTAAGTATTAAGCCTCTTCTCTGGGCCAGACATTAGCATAGCAGGGCTAAATGGTGATCCTTGTTTGTACAGGTTATAGTTTAGCATGTGAAAACAAGCAGCATACATGAGACATTTTCTTAAAAAATCATAATTAAAAAGTTATGGAAAAAGATTATAAAGTAAAGCTGGTTAAGAGGATTGATTAGGATTGAGAGTACAGGGAGTGGAGGGCTCTAAAGTATAAACAGCGGACAGCTTAGGCCACCTTGAGAAAGTGAGAGTGGAGGAAGCCCTGGGGATGGTCGTGCCGTGTGGTCGCACACAGGCAGTCCCTCTGCTGCGGCATGCTCAGGTGCTCACTCTGGGCTCCATGCCAAGGTGAGGGTGCGGAGCGTCCGTGCACAGTCAGTGCCCGGCCCAGTGCCATCCTGTGGATGGTGGGCTCATACAGCCGTGGCCATGGGTCCTCCTTCTCACCAGATCTGGCATTGTGAGCTTGTAAATTGAATTTCTACTCCTGTTTTGTCTATCTTTGGGAGACTTTATTTTGGTAAAGATCAAGAAACTTACTGGATAATTGAAAGAAGTGATGAATAGGCCTGTTAATCCACCGCCATCCTGTACAATCACTGCACTTTCAGTGGCAGAGGCTGAGCATCAGAATTATCAATAATAAGCACAATGAAGCACTTTAATTTATATGGGAAAATGTAGCTCCTGCATTTTCAAAGCTGGCAGTTTTAAGAACGAGGCACAGAACGCCTTGTTTCCAGACCACATTTGGTGTTCAGGTCCGGGCGGCTCTAATCAGCTAAGTACGTAATCCTCCTTATGGGGCATCTCGCTGACCTGGAGCTATATACAGCTGCCCAGCAGCAATCCGTCAGCTCCCTCCAGCCCCTCGCTGAAGGACTGTGGACATCATCCTTGAGTGAGTGTTGGCTTGTGTGTAACTTTTAGCAATTGAGTTTTGAAATGAAGTAATTGTGAGCAAGCGAGGCTCTGGGAATCGTCTGATAAAGGTGCCGTCTCCTGTGATTTCACTGGGGCCAGAAGGATTAAACCAAAGTACTGCTGGGCACAGTGCTGATGTGTTTTGTCAACGTGATGCTTCCTGCTCGACAGATGTGCATTGGTTGAACTAAAGGTAAAAATAAGAATGTTAAATATCGTGATATTTATGGTTTTTTTGATAAACAAATTGTTCAGTTTGCTAAAAGCCTTTCATGGGAATTACAGGAATGGACACTGAATATTTCAGGTTTTACAGGATCGTATACTTCTGTTTTAACAGCTCTGAGTTTAAATGTGACTGCGGTGTTATGTTTAAAGTCTGTGCTATGCAGTGTGTAATTGTATTTGTGATTGTTACTTTCATTTATTTGGCAATACCCATGGTTCATAATACTGCTTAAAAAAATAGAGTTATTTTCAGATTATTGGTTATTTGAAAATATCTTCTAATCATAAAGTGACAGCTTTTGATTAATCTGTACTAATGAAGGTTGTAATATTTTTATACAGATAGTGCTTACTTATAATAATAATACATTTGCATTTAGAGAAATCAGTAATCTTCACATTCTTTACTTTTAGTATTACTATTGTTGAAAGTAGGATAACTTGAATTAATATTTGAAATATATGAGTATTAATTGTAACTTTTCATGTACTTTTCACTACTTCATAAATGTTTTCAAATGTTAGCTAAATTGTACTTTCAGAGGCTTAATTATTTATATTAAATAATTTATTATTTTTGAAATAATCCATTATTTTCTTTTAGTTATTAACTTTTTCTCACCTGATAATAAAGGTCAGAAGCAAAGATAAGAAAGGAGTAGAGATACAGTACTTGAATTTTTGTGTATTTTCTGCACTTCTTTAAGTATAATAACAGAAACCATGTAAAATGGTTAGGGTTGTATATGATGAAAGGAAATCAGGGTAAAACATGATGAATTAATACATAAAATGAGCTTACCTGGGAAAAAGGAAAATGAATTTTAATTGAGAGAGAAACTTTTTGTTTGGAATTTTCCTTTCAAATGGTGTAATATTAGGACATGGGATTTTAAAGAGTCTGTTTGTGGAGGGTTTATAATACAAATTTTTATGCGTGGTCAGAATAACATTTATAATTGAGCATAGTGTGTGCTGCGTAGCTAGAGTGTTTAGAAATGGGGTGACCAGTGGCTCATCAGGTAAAAAGTGATAAGTGGGGACTGGAAATGATCCTCATCACAGTAGGTGTAGGATGCTTAAAATGGGATTGTAAAGACAATATAATATGTTGCAAAAGGAAATCATTTTAATGGCTATGGTTTCAATAGGGAGAGTGAGCAGATATTAGGCCAACAGAGAGTGAATACAAACATATGCTGATTTTGATAGGTCAGAAAATACAGATTGGTAGAATGAAAGCGGGACAAATTAGGACACTATCGGTGTCACAAATACATTTTATTTTTATAATAAGGCACAATTTTGAATTCTGACTTTGTAATTGCTTAGGATATTTGAAGAACTAAGTGATATGTGACAACCTGGGTGAATTGCTTCATCTTTTGAGTTATATCTTATGGGTTAAATAAAGACCGTTACAGAAGAGTTGTCATTATTTTCTTTTAGGCATTAACTTTTTCTCACCTGATAATAAAGGTCAGAAAGAAGCAAAGACAAGGAAGGAGTAGAGATACAGTACTTGAATTTTTGTGTGTTTTCTGCACTTCTTTAAAAGAAGTCTAAGAAAAACAAGTCTTAAAATTTAAAGAGTATATATGACATAATTCATAATATAGTTGATAGAAGTTATGTTGACAATATTTTACATTTTGGGGTAGTAGGCAGCAGATTTTTCATTGTTTACTTTCTTACCTGAAAGCCTTACCGAGCTTCACTTAGCTTAGTACACCATGTAGTACCATATTCTGAAGGTGTTGGGGAACACCGAGGTCCGTGTCCAGTAACAGAGGCTGTAGTCATCTCGGATTTTAACAACTGCTCCATTTTTACCTAAATCCAGTACAGTTCAGCATGTATGGTATGATTCACATGCTCCAGGCAAATTTTATAATCCCTACAGTGAAATGAATGCTAGATGTAATATTTAAAACAATTTTTCGAGGTATGATTTTAAAAAGCACTTAGATGCTTTCCTGGAACTAATTATTAGTAGCCCTTCTTTTGGAACTGAATTAATGTGATAGGAGGTAAATAGTCTTATCTGCTAAGAAAACAAACTTATTGTATTATCATTAAAGACCATATAATACTCACTTTATGCTCACTTTCAGAAAATTTATGTATTTCCTTAGGGTAGAAATAAATTTTTTTTTCTTAATGCACTGTGACACCAAGTGTGCTGGTAAATACATCACTGGCAGTCCTTAACACATTAAGCCTTGTTCACTTAAGATAAGTGAACTTGGTGAAATTTTTATATTATTATAAGATTATTGTCCCGAAGATATAAATGTCTCATTTAGCTTCTTATGACCAAAGATCGTATCTTATTCCTGAGTTCCTAATCAGTATTACAGCATGTAGCATTTAGTTCTTATCTAATATATCTGTTGAAATAACATATGAGTAATATGCTTTAAAATGCAGAAAATCCTTACGATTAAATGGCTGTATAGGTTCAGATAACAAATAAATAGGAAAAGCAGGACTGAGAAATGCAGATCTTTTCGCTCTGGTTTTCTTTCCTTGAGATACCGCTTCTACATAAAATATATTCTTCTCGAGCCATTTGATGTTGAAATAAGGAGCAAAGTCAAATTAATGGTGTGTAACATGGCACACATGTGACATATGATGTGTAGGTCAATACTACCGCCTTTGAGTTTCTTGGTATTATTATTATTAATTATTATTATCATTATTATTATTATTTTTGAGACAGGGTCTTGCTTTGTAGCTCAGGCTGACACTGAACTCACTGTGTAGCCACTGCTAGTCTTGAACTCGCAGCAGTCCTCCTGCCTCTGCCTCCCAAGTGCTGGGATTACAGGTGTGAGCCACCAGGCCCAGCTTGAGTTTCCTGTTTTGAGCATAAGTTTCAAACTGTAAAAGTCTACTTGTATGTTGTAGTTGTAACATAAAAGATTTGTAATTAAGTTCTAAATGTTTTATATATAAATAGAAAAATCATGTCCTATCCACTTGGTTTATTATAAAGTAATCAAGTGATAGATTAGTCCATTTGCTGTGGTATTTTTTCTTTATGGTCCCAGGTTGTATTTATGGGCTTGTATTTATGTGTAGTTTTCCAAGGCAAACTTTATCCAGAAGCTGATACTGTCAGCAGTGGTTTTTGGCAGGCAGCAGTGAGCCTCCTGGGAAAGCTCACTTCGCTTTCTTAAATTTGCTTCCCTGATTAGTGGGCAGCTAAAATCACTGGGCAGTGACTCTTGAGGCTCCCAGCAACTTCCTCATGTCCATCTCGAGGCCCCTTGTCTTGAGACTCTTGCATTAAACTCGCTTAGCCTTCTTTTCCCAGCCCATTCAGCTGATTCATGTGCCCATTGTACTGGAGAACCTTGAGAGGATTTCTGTTGTCATTAGTGAGCCTTTGTGCGTAGATGTACTGGCAACTTGTATTTCAGAAATGGGGCAGAAAGACTTGAATCACAGGGGAGACTTCAGGCGAGGGTGACAGCCTTGCTGAGTTGCCATTCCACTCTGTCCTTCCTCTACTTTTGCTTTAGGACAAAACAAACAAACTTCCAACCAATCAGCCAAACAAATTACCCTAGGTAATTTGCAATGGAGCTATCGAATCTTTGTCATCTTTAACCTGCTGGCCTTGTTCTTTCTTTATAGGTTCACTAGGTTATATTAGTGTTAGACAGAGTAATAACTTGTTTTCTCTTTTTTAAGACTATCTACAAATAAGAGAGGTTAGGTGTGAAGACTAGCAATCACCAAGCAGACCTCAATCTTAACCTAGATGGAATAAAAATAACAATCTTTTCTGATTTCTAGGGTTTTTCTAATGAATGAATAATTACTGCTAATATGTCGTTAACTTGTTTCAAGTTAGATAAAAAAGACTGGAGATATAATGAATAAAATAATATAAGATGAAGATTTAGATGATCAATACTGTGAATGATCTACGTAGATGAATATACAAAGGTTTTTAAAGGTTAGCACTTGGTTGTCGTGAGAAAGTGTTAACTATCTAGGGAACTCATCTGTCTTGGGCATGAGTTCTTTCCATGCCCAAGTCATCCATGATAAGGTGTGAGGAGGTGAGTGAATAGACGAAGGTACTTTTCTAAGCTATTAGATAATAATTGAAGTGCAGCCAGAGTGTAGCTTGCCAAGCAAAGAAATGAGGATGAAAACTATTTTATAGCAGCAGAATATAATATTAATTAATGACTGGGCATAAGTACTTGTCACATGCAGTGGTTTAGGCATTTGGTAAGCACAGCACAGTACCTTTTATATGACTTAGTTGAACTGAATAAAATTAATATTATCAACACTTTATTATGTCTTTCAAATGGAAAAGAAGTTTCAAAAGAAGTATTTGAATTTGCCCGTCAACCTGACAGTGAATTGAAGAAATGTAAAACTGCTTAAATGTTGCTCTTCTCATTGTTGTTTTTCTTCGGTCACTTAGGAAAAGAAGTCCCTCAGTGTCCAGAGAGCAGAACACACGATACGAGCGGGGTGAGAGCGAGGAGTACTCGCAGTATGCTTCTCCTGGCAGCGCCATGCCGCGGTCTCCGTCAGATTATGCGGAGAGACGGTCCCAGCGGGAGCCTCAGTTTTACGAAGAACCTGAGTTAAGTTACAGGGACTCCAACAGGAGAAGTCACCGGCATTCCAAAGAATATATTGTAGACGATGAGGATGTGGAGAGCAGGGATGAGTACGACAGACAGAGGAGAGAGGAGGAGTACCAGGCACGCTACCGAAGCGACCCAAATTTGGCCCGTTATCCAGTGAAGCCACAACCCTATGAAGAACAAATGCGTATCCATGCTGAGGTGTCCCGCGCGAGGCATGAGAGAAGGCACAGTGATGTCTCTTTGGCAAATGCTGAGCTAGAAGATTCCAGGGTTTCTCTGCTAAGAATGGACCGGCCATCAAGGCAAAGATCTGTATCTGAACGTAGAGCTGCAATGGAAAATCAGAGATCATATTCAATGGAGAGAACTCGAGAGGCTCAGGGACAAAGTTCTTATCCACAAAGGACCACAAACCATAGTCCTCCCACCCCGCGGAGGAGTCCAATACCCATCGATAGGCCAGACCTGAGGCGTGCTGACTCACTAAGGAAGCAGCACCACCTAGATCCCAGCTCTGCTGTAAGGAAAACGAAAAGGGAAAAGATGGAAACGATGTTGAGGAATGATTCCCTCAGTTCAGACCAGTCAGAGTCCGTGAGACCACCACCACCAAAGCCTCATAAGTCAAAGAAAGGCGGTAAAATGCGGCAAGTTTCATTGAGCAGTTCCGAGGAGGAGCTGGCTTCCACACCTGAGTATACGAGTTGCGATGATGTTGAGATTGAAAGTGAGAGTGTGAGTGAAAAAGGTAAGCTTTTCATTTTGAATGTATTTCAGTGTCTAACGTTCAGTAGTTAGATATTCCTATGTTTGGTGAAAGTCTTTTAATCATCCTGGTCATATGAGGAAATATTACAAACTACTGAGTGTGTTTTGTTGTCCATGTATTAGGAAAGTATTTTAAAAATGCTTTCTTACTTTTTCTGAAGTTTTTTCTTGCATCACATGATGACATTTAAAGAATATTAGCTTTCACTGAAGAAGTATTTATTTTTTGTGTCTCCTTATAAAAGCACAATATGTTCACTATAGAATATCCGAAACCATCTTTAAAGTATAGAGAATAAAATGCAAGTTATCTATGTTCCCTTCTCCTATATATAACCATTGTTAACCTTTTATTATACCTAGGCATGTATTGCTTACAGATTTATAAAATTGATGTACTTTTAAAAAATAATTTTATATCTTGAGTTTTCCAATTGATTTTTTTTCAAGCTGGTAGATGTTCTTTAGAAATCTGTTTAAATGGCTGCAGTAATGTTCTGTCATAAGAATGTAGCACAACTAAGCATTTGAGGAATTGCCATTGCTTGCAGAATCTTTTTATATAATTTTTGCCAGTATATCTGAATATCAAAGGCACATATTTTTGCTTTGGATTTTTTTAAAAGCATTAATTGAGATTTCCAAATTGTTTTCGAGAAGGATTATAACATTTCTTCTGTCAGATGTGTTTGAGTGTTGGCACCCACAATGCACCAAAGCTTTGGCAATAAATAGGGGACACACACACACACACACACACACACACACACACACACACACACACACAGAGTTTCTTCATTATTTTTATTTGAATTTGCTTATGAGGCTTATTTTTTTAAAAAAATATGCTCATTGATGTTTGAATCATTGATTTATTCCAGTATTCTTTCCTGCCTATTTCTCTTTAATATTAATTTTTCTTTTATTGATTCAAAAGAACATTTTAATCTATTAGAGTTTTACATTAACTATTATTTGTTGTGATTGATTTCCTATTTTATTGTTTGCTAATTTTGATTATTTAGAAATATTGAATTGAATGCAATCAAATCTTTATATATTTGATTTTTCATTATTCATCATTACAAACTATGCATATGCAATTGTAATAAATTATTTTATATTGCATTCAACTAATAGAACATCTGGAAATTGTATTCTCTGGAAAATACTTATCCAAGAGAACTGGAGATAGAGTATTAATTGAGTCTAACAAGAGAATATGGAAGCTTTATTTTCCCTGAGCTGTGACATGAAGTATATTTTATAATCTTTACTTTGGTTATTTTCCACACTTGACAGAGCACATTTCACAGAACATAGTATTTTCTAATGATAATCACACTTATAGATTTGGAGCAAGAAATCTGAGTAAAATAATTTGTATCTGTTATACATTGCTTCAATAGTAGAAGTTAGTGAGGAGAAATTGTACCTACTGAGGGTCTAGGATTATGGGAGAGAAAGAACTGTGTCATATCTTGACTTTTCTTCATTACAGAAGCATTTTTGATTATTTGTGGAAGAACTGATCTTGGAAGATCTACTTTTAAAGATATCTAACATTGTGATTCATAGCCACCCTTGGTATTTAACTAATGTTTGACATATCTTCCTAATAAAGAAGTTTCATTAGTGACATTTAAACACATTTTTCCTGGCCATATTTATATGTGTTGACATCATTCTTGTAAGGACTGGCCAACTTTTGAAAGATCGTCATCCCTTTGTCTTATTATTCCTAAACTACAGAACTTCAAAGCATGTGTTTCACCACCGAGGTATCTTTCTCATTATTTTGACTTTCCTGTTCCTCTTAATTTTAATGTACTACCTTTCAAAACTATGCAAAAAAATTTGCATCAAGCAATTTAAATTTAAAATGTTAAGCAGAACTAGTTATGGATAGTGACGGGCAGCATTGTCATTGCACAAGAATTCCTTCCAGGCCCAGTTAGGGCATAGCTTCTGTCACGTGGCAAGATATTTCCTGCTCTTTAAATAGTAAAATTCTTTTGGTAACCCATGGAAGACATGTAATTCATTCAACTTACAATTCTTTTTTTCTTCATGCCCTTTTGGTTATTCTGATTTTTCTTAGCCTTATTGGTGTATTGATGACTCTAACTCTCACTCATTTGTCACTTTGGATGGATTTCATTATTCTTAATAATAAAGAATTTAACTCAAATTTGAAGTCATTCTGACTTTATCTATTATATTCTGATAAATGATACTGATAATTAAAATCTGTGATGGCCATTATTTCTGTAAGAGTGATAAGAGGGTTTAATAGAAAGAGAAAGCATCAGTTTTGGAGTCTGAGTCAAATCTTGATGGTATTATTTACTAACAAGATGATCTTGTCCTATTTTCTAAACCATGCTAGATATATTTCCTTACCTATAAATCTGTAAATCAGAATAATAGCATTTTAATGTTAGGTAATTATAGAAATCAAACATTATTTGTCAATTAGCAGGCATTGAAATCATTTTCAGGTTCCTTATTTAATGTTCTGTATAGTCAAGATTTCTATAGGACAACCTTCAAGTGTTTTGAATGGAAGTCTAACTGAGGTCATGTGGACAGTGCTCACTTGTGTGATCTCGTCTTTTCCAGGATCTTCCCTCTGTTGAGCCTCCTATTTCGAGGCTTAGCAGGATATGCACTGAGATGTGCTTTTGAGATGTAATTCCACGTCTCGTTAAATATCAGATACCTGTGTTCTCATGTTTCTGCCAAGTGTTTCTTCAGTGTATATTATTATTACAAGGTGTGAGACTGGATCAAGTGCAGAAAGTAGAGATAAAAAGACATTCTCTCTATTCTCAAAAGGCTGAAAGTCTACAATTTAGAACCGGCAGTTTAAGGCAGTCAGACAGTGCAGTGTCAGAGAGAGTCAGTCATCTCTGCTGACTTTGTAAGCAGTGTTAAAACATATGTCACTTACTTTCTGTTGCTTTTCATCATGTTAATTGATGCCTTCGACGTATTTTGTGTTAGCGCCGTGAGAGAACTATGCCAGTAACAGACAGGGCGTGTTTGTGTCTTTCCACAAAGTCAGAATGTACTGAGTAACAATAAACTCATTTACTCCATCAATTTTGTCAGCCTTCCCAGGCTGAGTGTACAGGGCTCACCCAGTGGCCAGATGGCCAGGCAATCACAGGTTCTTTTATTCTAATTTTAACTAGTAATATTTATAAAACCCTGAAGTCACACATCGCACAGTAATGAGGAGGTTACAGCATGTCCAAGAACAGCAGCTGTGCGATTCTGAGAGGAGCACCAAAGACAAGTCAGGGTCCAGGGCGGTAGAGTGTGCTCACAGCGGGGAGCAGGGGGAGGGCCAAGGAGTGGAGCTGAGCTGGCTGCGCCTGCTGCCCTGCAGAGCTGGTTCAGAGTGGGTCGTCTTGGGCTGTGTCCAGCAGGAGGATGGAGGACAGAGCTGGAGGCAGACCACATGGTCTGTGCCCTGCGAGCTGCGTGCAGCAGCTGGTCTGATGGCTGTGGCGCTGCTGCACCCAGCATTGGGAATCCTGCCTTTTCTGTGGTTCCTGGGAAGGATTTGGTTCTATCATGTGTTGGTTGGTGGATCTGATAAACATTTGTGTTTCTTTTTAACAGTTTTTCATGTGTCCACGAGTCTCTGATTTAATGTAAAAGATTGGATAATTTTATTAGTTAGCTCGAGATTAATTTATGCCTTATGATTGCATCAGGCATTGTTTTTGTGGGTAAGTTTGGTATGTCCAACGTCCAGTGGTTTCTGCTCACAGATACACATTTACAAGTCATTCTGCCTCAGCATTTGTACTTGTAATGGACCAAGTTGCTGTTTTATACAGAGGAGACTCTGTGGGCAAAACATAGCCTGGAAGTGACTGCGCTACACAGTGTTCAGCCACTCACGACCCATCCTTGCTCGGGCCGAACAGCCGGGTTAGGAAACCCTCCTGTGTTGCCATCAGGGATATGGGACAGATGGGTCTCCCATGGATGATGTTGTGATATCTCTGAATTTGAATATTGGATATTCTTCTCAATTCAGAATATTTTTTTTTATTTCTTAAAAATACTATTGGCTTTGTAATTTTGTTTTATTTACTCATTGAAAATCTAGAGGAGATTTCTCAGCCTCCGTACTATTGACATTTGGGGTAGCATGACTGTTTTGTGGGTTTCCCTCATGTATTCTGTGTTCAGCAACATCTCTGGCCTCTTCCTGAGAGATGCATAGAACTAGCTCCAACCTTAGATATCTCTAGGCCTGGCCAGATATCCTGTGGGGGCAGAGCGCCCATCACCTCCACCTCTGTCCTTGGATCCTTTTTTCCCTCCTCTCCTCACTTTCAGCACTAATTGAGAAGGTCATAAATAGTATTTACAAAATAATTTAAAAAGTAGATTAGAAAAGTGTAGAAAACAGGGAAATGCAGAGGGCAAAGGTAATGGTTCCATAAAACTTCTTTGGTTTTGCCTTTTAGCTGTGTGTGCTTGTGCTGTCGCAGTGAGGGCAAGCCTTTCAGAGACTGAGTGCCCAAACTGCTTGTCTGCCTGGTGCTGCTGCTCCTTTTGAGCATGCGCCAGGCCCCGTGTGCAGGGTTTCCTTGGGTTCGTCAGCCGGCGATTTGGATGGAATGTGAGCGGAGTGGGCTCTGTGTGCTGCTGCAGCGTGTGTGCCATCGGTTTGTGCTACAGCTTTGGAGAATCATTGTCAAGTGCATGTTGGTTACCCCCTGGTATCTGGAGGGGATTATTTCTAGGACTACTGTTTGATACCCAAGTCTATGGATGTTCAATCTTCTTTTACAAAATAGCACAATTTTGCATATAATCTGTACCTGTCTTCCTCTGTAAGCCATATTTAGATGGTTTATAATACCTAGTGCAACATGAGTAGTGATACTATATTCTTCAGAGAGTAATGACAAGGAAAAAATGCCTGTACCTCTGTTACGGATACAGTTTTTTCCTCGTGTTGTTGATCTGCAGTTGTTTGAATCCCTGATGTGGGGCCCTTTCAGAAGGACAGTCAACTGTATTTCACACTGTTGTGGCCATAAAGGATTTAAAGCTGCTCTTTTATGTTACAGATCAATAGCTTACTGGGTGCTAGTGTTTCTGCTTCCCTCGTCATTCGATGTAGACATGACACGGGTTTAGAAATGGTGTTTTCTGGTCAGTTGATAAAGTGTGTGTGTGTGTGTGTGTGTGTGTGTGTGTGTGTGTGTGGTGCTAGGAAGGAACCCAGGGCATTACACACCCCAGCCTAGAGATCTCCCAGTGAGCTGCCTCTCTGCATCAGATTGATATGCTGTGCTTTTCCTAGTTCACCTTAATATTACCATATAATATACTTCGCACCTTGATCACATAGTCATGTTGTCTACCACTTGCTCAGTGGGACAGAAGATATCAATCCAACCTTTTAAAAAATATCCATTTTGAAAAACCTTACTTTCGTTTGTGTTCAGGGCCTGATCTGACTGATTGTAACATCGTTTTTGGAGAACTATTTTGTGTCTCTGCAAAGAGAAAGATTGGGCTACTGAATGCAAGAAGGTATGAGCGTGAGTCTTCCCAACTGTAAACTGTGAGGTGCTGGGTTCAGTTAAATCGATTCTGTAAAGTCAGACAGCACACTCCTTTTGGGGCAGAGGGTTGAGGGAGGCAGAGGGCAAGGTGATTTGGAGAAAAGACCTTGCACAGAAAGGAGGTGCCACACCATGCATTTCTTGACAGATGCATGAGTCTTACACTATTAGAAACCCAAAGGTACCTGCTGCACATATGCATGAGTTTAGGTATTAGGGATAGTGAAATTCATCCCTCTGTGTAATCTCAAGTTACTTGACATCTTTAAATAATGGTATTATTACATGGGTTTGCAAAGAAACCAGGCTTTTGAAGTAGTAGTAGATATTAGAAATGTGAAGAAAATGTTAACTTATGGTATTTGAGAACAAGGAATTGTAAGCCAAGTGAACTCAAATATTTTCAGATAAGTTGTGATAGTGTATTGGATTTTTAGGTAGCTATTTTATGAAGACTTTTACAATTAAAATTTTTAAAAGTCAGAAATTGATTATTCTTTTGTATATTCATTCCCTATATTGGTAAATTAATTTTTGGCTAAGCAATAACTGCCAATTTCAACATGAATCTTAGGGTGTCAATTTTGCATAAAAAGAATCTAGTGAATATAATTATTTTGTTACTATATTTGGCCACTTTCTGAAATTTTGTTTTTCATTTGATGAGATACGAAGATGAAAATGTTATAAATCTGGTTTGGAACTTGTACTTTTGGGTAGGAATATAAAGAGAAGAAAAGGCTAAACTAAGTCAAAGTTAATTTGTGAAGTTCATAGCCAGAAAGTGAATTTATAAGTGGATATAAAGGAAAATTTTTAATTTCCTGATAAAGTGAAGCATTAATTTTCTCAGATGGTAATTCTTCCCCTTTGAAGAAATCTTTCCTGATTAAGTATGGATGAAATGTCATATTAAGCTTTTGCCTTCAGAAAAAGGACTGTTTTAAGTTGAAAACTTTGCACTGAAACTGGTAATTCTTAAATATTTCAGAGAGGAGGGATATATCTAGGTTTCTTAGCTAGTTAAATAAAAAATTAAAAAATAAATTGTAGACTAGTTGTTGAAATTAGTTTGGAATACAGAAATGAGTTTGGAATACAGACTTAAATTGACATCTGTTAAATTGCATTAAAATTAATAGAAGATACCTAAAGTTCGAATTTAGTTCACTTTAAAAAATTTTATCTGATATTTGTTAAGTGGAAAGAAAAATACGTGGTTGTGTGAAGAACATGTTAATTAATGTAATACCTTAGAATGAATGTGTGGATGTGTTAGAAAAGTTTTATAAATCTATTTCCATTGAAAGAGCATTGAAATAGCAAAAAGCTGGGTTTTACTCTTTCAGTATCTCAAGAAATATACAGTCAACTCCATTCATTGATTCACTCTTGTTTATTTCATCCAGTGAAAATAAATTAAATGTCAGTAGCTGTTAGCAGTACAGTATCAAAATGAAATAAGGTAGCACTTCCTCTTGCCCTAAGAGTCTAGGTTTGGGGTAGGGAGTAAGAAACTGGTCTGTAAATTTGATTGCATTGTAACAGACTCATCCAAGAAAACTGTTCCTGTGGTGATTTTCCTTTTGTGAGCCTGTAAAGCGTTAGCCAAGTATAAGGTGTCTGTTGCTTGTCTGGCCGTAGGGAGCCTAACTTTCATCTGGGTCTCATCATTCATGATGTGTACTGTATTTTACTGCGTGGGAGCGACTGTCCATTTAGTCAAAAGATCCAGTTGAGAGAACGATCTGATTGTTTACAGTTTAGAACAAGGGGTGAGGGATAAGGCTTGTCGGCTCAGTTCAGTCCACCATCTATTTCTGTGATCTCTTGTTTTAAAGTTAAGAATGTATTATTATTATTATTATTATTATTATTATTATTATTATTACATTTTTAAGCTTTTTTTGAGGTGGGGGGCAAGGTCTCACTTTTGTAGTTTAGGCTGGCCCTGATCTCAGCCTTGAACTCACAACAATCCTCCTGCCTCTGCCTCCCGAGTGCTGGGATTACAGGTGTGAGCCAACACGCCCTGCACTGTGGTATGTGGTTCTGATTGCTGGTGGGTGTGAGTCTCCATGCCCAGCATTGTTGTACATGGTTACCAGGGATGGAACCCTGGGCCCTTGTGCTTGCAAGGCAGGTGCCGGCACCACTGAGCCAAATCCCCAGTCCATTTTTTTTTTTTTTTTTACATTTTTAAGTGGTAGAAAAAAATTAATTAAAATATTTTCTTAGGAAAATTATATAAAATCTATATTTTAATGTTTATAAACAAAGATTTATAAATAGAACTACTCCATAAACATAGGTGTCTATTGCTCTGTGCTGTCGTTGAGCTGAATTGTTAGGCACAATGTGTGGCCCTTTCATGTCCCGCAGAGCTGCTCACCACACTACACAGTGACAGGGCCACTGTTTTGTGTGCCATATGTTCTGTTGTACTGGGGCATTTCTTTTGACTGGCACATATGCATTATGTCAGACTGAATATTATGCTTTCAGGACTAGGATGTGAATCACTTTTTAAAATTTGATGGCAAAGTGATGTGTTCATTGTTCAGTGAAATTTGAAAATTTAAAATGAGATATGTTCTTACAGCAAAATTTTTATATAAAAAAGTCAAGAAAGTCATTTTCCAGAGGTGAGAGAAAATAAACCTAAGATACTCTTTTAATGAAAACAATTGCTTGAAGGTTGAAGGATGTTGGCCAGTTTATAAACAAGGAAAATGATGTCAAGTGAGTTTTCCTAGCCCTTGCTCTGCCATAGGTGTACCAGCACGCTCATGTGGCTGAGGAACTACTTGTAAGTGTGAAGTGACTATGGAAATAGTCCCTGGAACGTCTGCGTGGAGCAGCCTGAGTCTGTTCTGCTTTTACGGAAGCAGAGAAAAGACTAATTCTGTAGTCTAGAGAGGAATTTACTGAAATGGGTTATAATGTATGTGGTGCAGAACAAAAATGTTTTGGCAAATATGTAAAACACTTGAAAAGATGGAGTGTTAAAACCTATCCGTATTCATTGTATTTTTCACTAGCAGGAATTTAGGAAATATTTTACTCTGTCATGTTTTATTGAACTAATAGTGTCAAAGGTGATCTTTACTTGCTTTTATGAACTCAGGTTTTATCAGTTCTGTAAATTGGTCATAAGTAAAAACTGAAACTCTTGACTTTTCCTCCATAGCAATTTTTGTTAGAGTTTTACTGCTTTTTAAAAACTGAATTCTTTGGAATGGGATTTGACTTCAGCCCTGTTAGGAAACAATGAATAACTTAGCTTCTGCTGCAGGTTTGGTCATTTTTCTTGATGAATCTACTCAAAGTCATAAGCCAGAGAACTCATTGTAAGGCAAATTAGTGTCGTGGTAAATAATTTTAATAATTGATGTTGAAATAACCAAAAATGTTACTTTGCTTTATATACATCTCTTGATGTTAAAAGTTAAAAACAAATAACACAAGATTTCAATGTAGGTTTTTCTTTTTTATTTTTGGTGGAACCTGGAATTGAACTCAGGACCTGGCATTTGCCCAGGCATGGGGCAGTGCCACTGAGCTACCCCCCGACCCTAGTATGAGATTTTTATTTTTTATTTATTTATTTATTTTGAGACAGGGTCTCACTTTTGTGGTTCAGGCTGGCCCTGAGCTCAGCCTCAAACTCACGTCATAGCAATCCTCCTGCCTCTGCCTCCCGAGTGCTGGGATTACAGGCGTGAGCCACCACGCCCGGCACTGTGGTATGTGGTACTGATTGCTGCTGGGCGTGAGTCTCCACACCCAGTATAGGTATGTGGTTACCAGGGAATCGAACCCGGGTCCTTGCACTTGCAAGACAGGCGCCGGAACCACTGAGCTAACTCCCCGGCCCACCTAGTATGAGATTTTAATTCTAAAGGAAGTTGACAGTAGAAAGATTTTCTGAGGCAAACTGCAGTTCCAATATTATTGGACCTCAATGCAAATACAAAGAGACTTTCCTATTTCACAGTTCACTGAACTGTGCCTCCAGCCTCGAGTAGAAACAGCTGATCTGCAGCGTGATAACTTGATGAAATGCAGATAGTAAGATGAATCTAGTAAAATCTGTAAAGGTCTTACAAAAAATGAATATGCTCAGTTAGGAACACATGCATATAAAGTGCTATCAGTTTTTAGCCGTAGCTGGATGAAAATAAAATGTATCTTATTATAAATCAACATTAAAAGATGAACATTTACAATCAATTTTAGTGATGGGAAACCCTATCTTTGAACCTCAGTTAAGTGAAATGTTATAGCAAAGAATGTAGAGGCTTATGTTCTCAAAAATTGTACTCCATTATTCCTGACAAGACTTCTGCATTACCCTTGATGCTGCTTTCTGCTCACCAGAGCTAAATTATTTACTCTTCTGCCCTTTAGAGAAGACTGCTAACCTTGGTTTACTATGCAGTACTGATGTTGACTTCAGATAGTCATGTTGGTATTATTTAATGATATGTTGTAAAAGACTACACTATAACCATCATCATATTGTTTAACTTGTATAAAAACACTTAACATTATAACACTTAACACTAACATTATAATTCATCTTGCTCTTTTTCTGTTGGAAATTTAGTTTTTTCAGACTTTAAGTTTAATGCTTCAGTTTTTAAGAAATACAATTGATTTCATGATACAAAATTACACATTTCCTGTCAATCCTAGGATTCTATTGTAAGCAGGTTTTCTGTCAGTGATGAAACTGGTGGGAGCCAACGCCTACCCATGTTTAAAAGTATGTTCAGATATTTACTGAAAATGTGACCTTAGTTCCTATCTTTATCTCTGTATACTTACTTTTCCCATCTAAATTGAGAAGCTTTTATGATAACCTGATAATGAGACAAAATACCATACAGAAACATCTGATATGGTCCCTTATTTGTTCTAAACTCTCATGCAAAAAACATATTATTATTGAAATAAACAATGTTCTATGAAAGTAGAGACTTTTTGTTGTTTTTACTGATGTGTCTTCACTACATAGAACACTTCCAAGCCCAAAGTTGCTCAGTAAATATTTGACTGAACAAAAAAATAAGTTTCCAAAAATTATTTTGATTCATCCTTTTGGAACCTATAACATAAAAGATTTTTATCACTGTTGGTAGTATCTAATTACGCAAGATTTGAGCACAAGCTGCATGTAAGTATCTTGAATTTTTAAGGATTCTGTTTTGCCAGTTAATCTGTGTGTACAGTATAAGACACTCTTTGGATTTACTTTGTAAGTACTCTCAGTCTTCCTCACACGTGTTGTAGTTTCCTTGTCAGCCTGTGTGGAGGATTTTTCTAGTGTTTGCGAGAGTCTTTTTTTTCCTTTTAAGTCTTGGGCTGATCCGTCGTTCATCCATTGTGTGCTGCAGTCTTAGGTTAGCAAAGCTTCTGATTTTCTCTTTCTTACTGAATTCCTCATTTGTCTAAGTCATGATTTTTCACTTTTACCCCAAATCAATTTTGTTTTCTGAAGGCAAAGCTGCTATTTTCCCCAACAGCTCTCATACTGGTTTTCAAGTTTTTCCAGGATGTTTTGCTTTGTTTTGTTTTCTGTGTATGTGAAAGTTACTAGCCAGTATTTTATGCCTCTACACAGAAGTTCTTCCTTTCTCATAATTTTGTGTGTCTGGAATTCAGGCAAGGTTCATTTTCTTTGTTGGATGATGTTACTGAGTTTTAATTGAGGGACCCTGCCTGGTGGTCTGTACCAAGTGGTGGGTGAAGATGCTTTCTCTTATATATCTGACGTCTTGCAGAGCTGTTTGGAAGACTGTGCAGCTGAGATTCTGACCAAGGCCCCTGTATTTGGCCTCTCCAGGGGAGTAGTTTTTAATTAGTAAGACTTTTCATATGTGGCTCAAGGCTCACAGAGAAAGACTTCCACGGGGGCACTTATTTCTGTCTAGCTTTGAAGCCGTGAAGCATCATTCCCACCATATTCTATTGGCTACAGACAAGTTGGTACACACAGTGGGAAAGGTCTGCAGAATAGCGTGAACACCAAGAGTCATGGTTCACTTAGGGACTCTGAAGTTCATCAAGTGTAGCAGCTGTAGGACTTACCCTGTGACACACATCTTCACTCATGCTTTGTTTTATTCACTTTCATAGTTTTTTTCATAAGTGATTTCTACAAATACTTTCTTTCCCCAAAATTTGCGTTTTTCCTCTCTAGGCCTCTGACCAGTCGTCCGTGCTCTTTGCCCTGCCCGTGTTCATAAATATTTTCTTAGCTCGTAGAACGTCCCCTGTATACAGCAGCTGATAGATGCATCATATGGTGTCTTGTCCACTTTTCCTCGTTGTTGTCTTCCAAGGCTAAGCCTGAGCAGGGCTGTGTGGCAACGCCAGTATGCTTTTGGTTCGTACTCAGCTAATCTGTCTACGAAATAGCCATGCTCCTGTCCTCCTTTCCTAGAAAGTAAAAGGATATGATAGTACGAAAATAGTTGGTAATGTTGATTTTGGGGCCATTTCAACATGCAGTTTACTTGTGCGATGCGTCTGCCCCTATTTTTGCTCAACCATGAATATACAACTTGTGTCTTATAATCGATTCTTGTTTAGCTTATTCACCCTTCAGTTTGCTGAATCTGTTGACTCCTAGCTTATGATGAGCACATGGCTGTTTTGTCAGTGATGAATTATGAGTATAGCTCAGGGCATACCAAGAATAGTTTTTAATACATAATTCTCCATGGCAGATGGCAGTATCTTGATCTAGAAACCTAAAAATGTGTTTTAAGCTTACCATAAATTTTACATGATCTCTTTTCCAACCATAGCCATTTCTAATACCATACAGTGTTTTACCAATGGTCCAAGTAACAGAACTAAATGTATTCTAGACATTCTTGCTCTAGGTTCAACTGCAAGCTCACACCCTTCTGTAATTCTTAATAAATGAATTCTAACGTGTAATGTGCTGCCTTCAGCTTCCCCAAAAGATGGCCTATT
The DNA here is from genome assembly GCA_004026965.1 of Petromus typicus. Classification (NCBI taxonomy): domain Eukaryota; kingdom Metazoa; phylum Chordata; class Mammalia; order Rodentia; family Petromuridae; genus Petromus; species Petromus typicus. The sequence goes on from PVIR01002408.1 coordinate 68,805, forward strand.
AAGTATGTTTTTCCTTCTCATTGGTGGTGGGCCAATTTCTGTTTGTTCTTGGAAGGGATGATCTGGCTATGTCTATGGCCCCTAGGTTCTTCAAACTTTCTCTGATGTTATGGGCCCATGAATTATAGATTAACTTTCCACCCTTTGGAAAATGTGCCTAAACAAAATGTGCTTTCCTTAAATCACTACTTCTTTCTCATTGATATAGTAAACAAATAGGTTGTTCTGTGGAACATTTCTCTGGTCTCAGGTTTTTCTTCTCTGTCATGACAGAGGGCAGAAGAGTTAACACTTTAGGAAAGGCTTTCGGTATGTCTTCCTGTCTATCCCAGATGTGGAATGACTCTAATTATTTTTGACAAAAAATGGAGTAAAATCTCTTTTTCCAGTTTAGTGTCTGCATATAATATAGTGGAGGCATTGTCTGTATTTATATCTGTGTATCCACCTGTCCATCCACCCACTCATCCGTCCATCCACCCATCCATGTATTCATTTCCCTTCCCCCTCAGACTGTGTTCTCATCTCTCACCCTCCCCAAGAAGAGAGTAGAATGCTCATCAATGGAAAATGGCAGTTCCAGTGAAACAGTACCAAGAGCTGGTTTCCTATTCAGGAGAAAAGAGCCTGTACTGCCTGGAAGGTTATTACGTGTAGCATAGTCACTTCAGGTGAGGCCAGTGCTAGATTGAGTTTGCAGTAGTTTACTGTCAGTTTTTAGAGTGTATCAATGGATCTGGTTAGGTAGCAGTGCATTAAAAAGTGAGTATGATATAGGTCAACATTTTACTTACTTAGATTTTTATTTTATTTTTGTCAGTCGCATTTTCCAAGGTTCCCCCAGAAAATAGGAAGTTAACTTTTCCCATTATGATAATTCTTAACCCCACAACCAAATAGCTAATGTATGGAGTTTATTCTAAATACAATCTATATGCATTTAAGAATGCTATAGTTATCATTATGTGAAGCAGTGGGATCACCGAACTCACTGTGAGCCTGTCCAGTGTACTGCTGAGTCTCTGTACACATCAGTTTCAAGGAAAAACCTGATGGCACTGGAGTATTGGATGTCGGTGTTCTTAAAGGGTGAGTTGTTCCCTTTCTTTATTTACTGTTACCTGAGAAAATAGCTGTCATCAGGTAGGGATGTTAGAGCATACCCTGTTGGCAACCCAGCTGCTCTTTCAATTACTGGGCTTCAGATGTGAAAATGGGTTTAGGTCCAGAAACTGGGCAGGAGTATTGTCTTTTTATTGGGTTGGTGTTTAGATCTAGCAGATTCTTGCAAAGCCTCGTGTGTTCAGAGGTGAGGCTTTTGGGAGGTGACTGGATCCGGGTAATGCTATAGCGGACTTGCTCTTAGGGAGTGGGGCCTATTTGAAAGTGGGTCACTGGGGGCGTAACCTGGAAGGGTATCTCTCTCCTGGGCTCCTCCCTTCTTGCTTTGCTTCCTGACAGTGGCAGACAGGGGAAGAGGATGCAGCCAGAACCCTTGTGGCAGGCTCCAGTCCCCTGTGAGTCCCACAGCAAAAGAATTAACAACCAACAAACAACAAAGTCAGAATTTTGAGAAAAAGGATGAACCCAGGCTTGACTTGCTACTCTGAGCAGCAGCAGCAGAAGCCAAACACTGCAGCAGCAGAAGGGGGAGCAGAAGAGGCTGTAACCTGAGCCCACCACACCTTTATTTGGTACTAAGTCTTCACACCCGTAATACTAGCATGCATAAATCAGGGCGGTACCAAGGCTTCACGGCCATAATCCTAGCATGCATAAAACAAAATGGTCTCTCAATAATCCTTGTAGCTGAAGATCCCACAGGGCAGGATAGACATCCTTAAATCCTAGTAAGTCCTAGTAAGTTTTAAGGCCAGTATTCCTAGTGCAGTAATCTTTTAGTTTTAAGTCCTGCAGGCTAGGGCAGATGTCCACAACAATCCCAGTAGCTGTCCCGCAGGGCAGGGCAGACATCCATAAGTCCAAGTAAGTCCTAAATCTCAGTAGTTTGTCTGCATTCCTGACACTTGACTGCCATGGATTGAACCATGCTTTCTACCATGCCCCTGTTTCTGCCTTGGAGAAAGCCAGTCAAAGTAAACCTCTCCTTCAAATTGCAGTGTTGTGTGTTTTGTCCCACCAGTGAAAGTGATCAAGACAAAAATTGGTACTGGAAAAATGGAAGGATTGTTGGAACCATGTAGTTTAGTCACCTTTGGATGTGGCTTGTGGGAAGAATTTCGAACACGGTGGAGATTCTGGAGAGAGAGACTATAGAATGCTTCAAGCAGAGTAAGCAAGGGTGGGTAGAAAATTCTGGCTACATCTCAGATCAGAATGCTGATAGCAGTGCAAAAGTGGAAGCCACACTCAGAAAGTTCCAGTTGGGAACAAGAACCGGCTTGGCAGTTGGATGTGAAGCCATGTTCTGCCCTGGTGGGTTGAAAATTTGTCTGTATTTTGCTCATGTTCTGAGTCATTATGGGAATCTGTCAATAAATGCTGTTGACTAATTAATCTGGAAAAGTAAATTTCATGGTAGCTCAGTGTTCAGGCTGTGGCATGGTAATGGTCCCTGCTTTAGCTAGCTTGATATTGAGAATCATGGAGAAACCTAGAGCGAATGATGTGAAGCTTGACTGAAAAAGAAGTGCCTGCAAGGTTGATGCCTTACAGAGCATGATTGCTAAAAAGATGAACATTAAGAAAAACCCTTTGTGTCAGCAGAATAGGAATGATAGCTTGAGGGCATCTTAGGAAAGACCTTACCATTGCAGCTCAATGCAGTGAACCGCCTTGGTTTGAAAAGAGCCTCAGGTAGCCCAGCTGTTTAGGCCAACTAGGTAAGAGGTTCCTGGAGTTCATCCAGCTCAGCACTCACAGCCCGCTGCAGCCATGGTACAAGGGGCCTAGCTACTGCTTAATCTAGCAGCAGACCTTGGCAAAATCTACGTGGTACTGGTTTTATGAGAATGGAAAATACAAGGGTTCTGAGATCATGGAAGCTTCGATTCAGAAGGTCCCAGGGGAGGTAGACAGTGTAGACGGAGGAGAGCAGTGTGTGGAGCTGTGAGGAGAAGGGGCATGTGCAGTGGAGCCTCCAGGTTGGAGAGGTGGGACATCTGTTAGATAGTCCACAGAGACTGAGTGGAGCTATCCTAAGAAAGAGACTATGAGGGCTTCAAGCAGCAGTGCTGTGGGGTGGGACCGCCTGAGCTCATCGGAGCTCCCATATTGCCACAAGTTGCCCTAGGCGCTGGACAGTTACAGAATTTAAAATTCGCACTGCTGGATTTTTTTTTTTTTTTCCTTTGGTCTGTATTTTTTCTATCCCCCATTTCTTCCTTTAGGAATAGAAATGTTTACCTTGTGCTTTTGTATCTTGGCAGTGTTAAACTTTCTGTTTTATTTTCACAAGGGCTCACAGGTCAGAGTTTGCCTTGAGATGTTGGATTTTGACTTTTAGCAATATTGGAACTCTTAGAAATGGATTGAGTGCATTTTGTGTAATGAGATGGGCATGAGCCCTTTGGGGCTGGGGCAGAATGTTATGGCTTAGATTTGGAATTTCCTCCAGAGCCGTACTTGCTGTCAGGGTTGGGGCTTGGTTGGCAGCACGTCCACGGGAGTCTGACCTGGAAGGGCCGGTCTCCTTTCTGGCTCCTCCCTGCTCTCCCTGCTTCCTGGCTGCTGTGGGTTAAGTGCTGTGTCCTCCACCAGGCCCCTCTGTCATTCTGCTTCTGCTTCTGGAGCTGACCAACCAGATCAACCATGGACTGAGACTGAGCCAAAAAATCTCTCCTCTTAGTTTGCAGGTATTAGAGGTTTCTCCAAGCAGTGAAGAATGATCTCAGACAGATGCCTCCTGGCTGGCCGTATTTATTGTTTTGAGCATGTAGATGGAGCACAGACACCCTCATAGGTTACTCATTTGTGCTCCTTTAGGGATGCTAGCTAGAATCAGTGGTGTTTTCCGTGTCTTCGTGGATCGGCTCCTGTGACTGCCATCCTTGCTCAACACTTACTGTGAAAATGACACCATGCATTTGATTGCTTGCTAATAGACACACCAGCCTCTAACAATGAGGAGTGAGTGGGGCTCAGAGGGCTGTGTAGGTTTTTCCTTGAATTTCATGATGTTCAGGGGTTGGGTTTTAGGAATTTCAAGTGCATGAAACCCTAATGTCCTGTTCTACATCTCAGGTTGTCTCACTGTCAGGTTACTGCCATTAGTGTAGAAAACTGAGGACATTGAGGATTTCACCTTTTATCTTTACCATTAGATCTCAGATCTGACTCTTAGCTGTGTGTTTCCAATGAAATCTTTTGTCTTTTGTTCTCCACTTTCTATTGATAATTATTCATTTTTTCATTACTCAGATATTTAATTGCCAACATGTTTTCATTGTCTTTGTCAGATTCATTCACGCCCCCCAACAACAGCCGTAACATTCATATCAGTGTGTTTAATTCTTAGCTCTCTAGGGCCTCCCAATCTGAGGTTGCGGTACTGACCAGTTCCCCCTTCCAGCTCGCCAGTGGTGAGAATTTGTCACAGTTCAACTTTTCCCCCCCGATGGCACTGGGTGGGACTCCTCCCGCTGGGCTGGCTGTGAATCAGCCCCCACGTCCTACTCTAGAGTCCTTCTTAGGACCATTCTTGGCCCAACTGACATATATGGAGTTCTGTAGAAAACTGTCTGTGAGGTAGATTTTTATGCAGACAGTTTATTGAAGGGATTTTTTTCGGTAATGACACATATGAGGCAGTAACAGAAGAAGGACTTGGTAGAGGGCAAAGTTGTGATTCTCATGCAACATCGACCTCAACAAGAGCCTAGAACTGTGTTCAGTCTGCAGAGATGACCTAAAATGAGGCCGGAGGGCCAGGGCTCTAGAAGTTGGCTGACTGCTGTGGGTGGGGTATGTTCACTGGATGAGTGTGGCTCCTGGCCGGGGAAGAGGTCAGCTCTGAGCAGTCAGCCTGCAGTACGCGACAGGGCTCGGAGAGGGAGGTGTCTGTGTGGGCCTGCTGGAGTCTTTGTCTTGTTCTTCAGGAAGGCTGTAGTAACTCTTAAGCACCTCTGCTTCACGTTCCGTTTGGAGAGGGCAGAGGGTTTCTGGAGTGCCCTGAGTAAGCTGTGTCTTCATGATCATGGTCCTTGCTCTTGCCGTGTCAGGTAGTCAAAGCCATCTTGAGCTCGAGCCCTGAGGGGCACGCCAGGCACGCCTGCCAAGGTGTTCCATGTGAGAGCTGCAAAGGAGGAAAGCCAGGCAGTTTAGAAGTCTGGGTGTGTGCTGCAGCCGGCTCTGTGGCTGTGAAAGCCTGACGGTGTTCGTGTCCTCCTGACTTCTCACTCAGTGACATTATCTTACAGCTTAAAACTGACTGAAGTAAAAGGAAATAGAAAAATGTTATAAAACAGCCTATCCACTTCCCTGAGAATTGATTGTTCAACACTATTCTGCTGATAGGGATTTTAAAGTTATTATGACCTTGAAGACTATAGGAACAAGGAAATTATAACAAGGATATATTATAAAAGTTCTCAGAGGCAGAGTTGAAAGTTACATGTGCTCTCTTAAAATGATATGTGCAGAGTGAAAATCGGAAACAAAGGGTAGCTTAGAAGATTCCTTTGTTGGGGCAATAGTAGGAGAAATTTAGGGCAGATGCTGTGGCTTTGTAAACAGTATGAAGTTAAAATTGGGATATTGAAGAGGAGCTTTTTATACTATGCAATTTAAGTTTAAAACTTTTATTGACTTAAATTACTGAAATACAATTATATAAAATAGCTAATTAACTGCCTTAATGAATGTAGAAAAAATATTGTAGGTAGAATACCTGAAATTCTTTTTTCTGTGTTTAAAAGAGAAACAAATACACATTTGGGTTAGTTTATACCTTACAGGAGAGGAAAGTGGGGAAAAAATGTCTAAGACTCAGATCTTTTTATTATTTATCGCCAGACCCTCATCCTTGTACCGCTAGAATCCCTGATGGCAGAGTTAGGTCAGCTCATGCACGCTCACAGCATAAGTTCCTCGGTGAAGTGCTTGTCTCTTTCTCATAGCCTTTTCTTCACACACTCCACTGATGAAGTGGAAACCGTCTGTGAAGGTAGTGACACGATACTTGTAATGTTTTAATTTGAAGTAATAAAGATTTCGAGCAATCAGTGAGATCCATGTACTGAGATCCCTCAGTTTCTCCCAGTGGTTATAATTTATATCAAAGCAAGAAACTGACATCGGAATTGTGTGTGTATACTGGAGTGCTGTTACCTGGGTGGTATAGTTTCTAAGACACCCTGTAGGACAGTGCACTGTAATACACGCTGTGTGAATGTGGTGTCTCTTGCTCAGCTTCCTAAGCACAAAATGACTCACTTTGGTGGGTGGGTAGAGTGGGTCTACGTGGATTTGGTAATGCTGCTCATGACAGCAATTTCAATCTTATAAATTGTCCATTTCCAGAATTTTCAATCAGTTTTTTCAGAAGCTACTGACTGTAGGTAACTGATTTCACAGAAAGTGAAACTGGATACAAGGGCACTGCTGTGGTCCTCAGTCAGATGTCTCATCGTGTGATTTCTGTAATGCTGTTGTCTCGAAGGTCCTAGACTCCCCCACCACAACAAAGATGGTTGTAGTGCTGCCTCATACCCCATCTGCCAACTGCTTCAAAGGCCCTCACAATGTATACATAAAATGTGATTTTGTTGGTAAAACATTCTTTTAGTGACAATGAGATTTCCCCCATGTACAGCACAATAGACTTGAGGCCCTTCCTTTGATTATCAATATAATTTTTTGATACTGAATACCCTCCTCTAGTGTGCATATACCAGTTTGTTTAGTCATCTAGTATTTGCACTTTGGGGCAATTATTAACAAATATATAGTCTTTGGTGAATTTTTTTTTTTTTAAGACAGGGTCTCACTTTTGTGGTTCAGGCTGGCTCTGAGCTCAGGCTCACACTCACATTACAGTGATCCTCCTGCCTCTGCCTCCCAAGTGCTGGGATTACAGGCGTGAGCCACCACGCCCGGCACTGTGGTATGTGGTACTGGTTGCTGCTGGGCATGAGTCTCCACACCCAGTATAGTATGTGGTTACCGAGGATCAAATCTGGGTCCTTGCGCTTGCAAAATGGTGCCGGAACCACTGACCTAAATCCCCGGCCCCTGATGAAATTTTTCTTTACATAAAGCCTTACACCTTTTGCTAGTATTAGGTATGATTGTAGCTGTAGTTTTATGTTTTTACTATTTGTTTGTTAAAGTTCATTTTTTGTTTTCTGGTCGTTTCTTCCTTTTCATTTCTGATTTCTTTTTGTTGTCCTCCTGTAGTCTGTTTAAGCATTTGTTGTGAATAACATTTTGATTTCTCTGTAGTGTTTAAGTGTCTCTCTTTTCATTACCTGTGTGTGTCTACATGTTTGGTTGCTCTAGGTAATATATTTTCTATGTATAAATTATTACATTTTGTGTTTATATTTAACCAGATAAATGAAGTTTAAGAACCTTTTATCCTTACATTCCTGTCAGTGATGTTATTGCATTAAGTATGATCTGTATATATATTGAAATCCCATCAGACAATGTACACTTTACAGTTCAAGCATCAAACATAATTTAGAAAGTTTGAGAGAATTAAAGTCTATTATATTTATGTATAGTTTTGCTCACTGTGTTTTTCATTTTTTCTCAGTATTTCCAAATTACTTCTTTTTGTTTTCAGAACTTGTTTTAGCTATTCGGTTTTTTTGTTTGTTTGTTTTTGTTTTTTTGAGACAGGGTCTCACTTTGTAGTTCAGGTTGGCCCTGAGCTCAGCCTTGAACTCACAGTAATCCTCCTGCCTCTGCCTCCCCCATCCTGGGATTACAGGTGTGAGCCACCATGCCTGGCACTGTGGTATGTGGTTCTGATTACCAGCAATACATTTTTGTGCAGTGACTAAAGATGGATACATTATTAACTTATGTCTCCAATTTGAAGCTACAGAGAATAAGAATTTTAAGTGATAGCAGGTGTGGTGCCACTGAGCGACATCCCTGGTCCTAACTGTGATACTTTATTATTTTTAAAATTAATTTTATTGTGAAATAGGTATCTTTTATATACATATCATGATCATACTCAACATTGACAATTTGTACTAGTATATGACATGACTTGATTCTCATTTTTTTCCGTTCCCTGACCTTCCCTACAACCCCCACCTCCTATTATACATAAGCTTTCTTTCCTTTTTATTGTTACTATTATGATTTTTTCTTTCCCCTCATTACTCACCCTTACTTGTATTTCCCTCTGAATATTTTCTGTTTTACAATATCTAACATACATTCTATAGCTCATTTACATTTTTAGTTTCTCATATCGGGGAAAAGATACGGTATTTACACATCTGTCACCTATTTATTTCACTTATGAGTATGTCCTGCAGGTACGTCCATTTGAGTATGAAAATTCAAACTTGTCATTCTCAATGGCAAAGTAATACTCTATTTTACAGAAGAACCACATCTTTCTTATCCAGTGTCCAGTTGATGGACATTTGAGTTGTTTCCAAGATTTAGCTATCACAAACTGAACTGTAATAAACATGGGTGCACATAGTTGCTGTGGTATGAATCTTTTAACTCTTTCTTGTATATCCTTAGCAGGGGAATAGCAGGATGGAATGGGACCTCTAATCCTGGTTTTTGAGGAATCTCCACACTGATCTCCATAGTGGTTGTACCCGTTTACATTCCTACCAACAATGGTGAAGGGTTGCTTTCTCCGCCCTAGCTGTGATACTTTAAAACTAGTTTCTATATGATTTTCTTACACTCATTTTCTTGTTTAATTCTTACCAGCATCAGATTTTACTCACTCAGCAAGTGTTTACTCAGAACTTACAGTACATGGAACTGCTCTTTAGCTCAATCAGCTGTTTTACTTTAGCCTTAGATGACTACAGAGCTTATTTCCCATTTCTGCCAATCTGGAAGGTGGCAGGTGTTGCTGGAAGGGTGAGCCTGTGAGGTGAATTCTCTTATCCTTGTAATCATCACTCCAGGATTTTCCTTTACAGGTGGCACTACCTTACCCTGTACTTACAGATGTGTTAGTGTTTAGTTGTGGAATAATGTATTTTAAAAGAGCAACAGGTTTTCTGGGCTAAAAATTGGCTCAGGTGTTGAATAGGCACTGGGGAGCAGTGTAGGTGTCCCCGGGGCCGGTCATCATGTACCCACCATGTCTAAATTCTCAGCTATTTATTTGTTCTGTAAAAAAATTTAAGAAGCACTTTTTGACCTCACAGGTTAAAGCATGTGGCTTTTCCCTGACATATTTCATTTTAGTTTATTAGGTAATATAGTCTTATTCTCCTTCACAAATAAAATTGTTGGTCTTCAGTGTTTCTCTAACCTCAGGCAGAGGCTTGTTGAAGCAAAAATGACTGGGCTCCAGGTCACTTCTAATCCTTTGGCCCTGGGGGTGGGGGGTGTAATTCTGATTCCTGACTTTGCAGATGGTGCTGTGTTACTTTGGGTATTTCACTTCCAAAACCGTTCATCTACGTGAACTTTTCTGTTTACCTCCCTTTTGTTTCTCAGATACTTTAGTCTGATTCTAATTGTAATCATTTATTTAAACTGCTGTTCTGCATCTATTTTAGTCTTCATGTTGCCTAATCGAGAGGATACTTCTCAATTCTTCCTTCTCTGTAATGTGTAGAAACCATTCAAAATAGTCGATTGATCTTCCTGTTAGAAAACACTCTTCTATTTAGTCTTTCCTTTAGTTCCTCCTTCTCTCATTCTTTGCATGCTCTTCCTTAGTCTCTCTCTCTTTTTCTCTAATGAAATTCTAAATGCCCTGCTTGTACATCGTGTACCTTCTGTGCCTCCATGATCTCCTTACGCCCATCTGTAGGCTGATCATTCCCAATTCATGTCTCCAGATAAAAATTTGTTTTATTTCATTTTGACTGATTACCTTGCTATATATCTCCATGAATAATTTGTAAACATTTTTGAAGAATCTATACCAAAACCAACCACTGTTATTAACAAGTGCTAAGATTATTATTTTGGTATCAGGAAGTTATGAATCGTAGTCAGTGTCATCTGTGAAACAGAGTTCTGTGAACTAGAGTGGTTCCTTCCCACCCCTTCCCTGTGAAGCAGTGTCCTCCTTCAATCTTCTCCGTGGCGTTTGTTGTCTTTTCATTCAGTTGACAACAGAGCGGAACCTGGGAGGTCGCCTGGACCCTCCAGTCATGCTTCCCGAGGATTTCTCTGTCCAAAACATTTATCAGTTTTCTTTCTGACTGTGTCTGTTGCTTCCGCCTTTGCTCAGTCTACAATCACCTTTTCAGGGATTATTGCAAATTCCCTTTAATTTCTAGTTTTCTTCGGATGAATTCTTCGTATAGTACTTAGATTTATCTTTTTAAAATGCAAGTGAGATCATGTCACCATTTTGCTTAAACTATTACAGTGATTGGAATTTAAAATCTTGACATAAGCGCCCCTTGTGCTCTGTCTGCTTCCTGCCCTTTGGCAGTGTGTCCAGCATTGTGTCCTCCTTCACTCTGCGGTGCCCATACGGGCCCCCCTGTCACCTCCAGCGCACTGTTCTGCCTTTGCCCGGAAGGCTCTTTCTTCTGCTTTATGTCTGACTCTTTCCTTGTTCTTCACTCATATCTTCCAGTTTTCATCTTCAGGATCATCACTTTAAAGGTGTTTGCTGACAGTAGAATCTAAATTAGACCTTCTTTGCTTTTGTTTTCTTCTTCTTGGTGCTGATTTTGTTGGATTCGTCTGCACCATGTTGTAAACATACTTCCTTGCTTTGCCCTTTAGCCAAAGTTCAGCACAGGACAAAGTAAATAAAGGTGTTCAGTAAATATTTTTAAATAAATGGAAGTATTAATTGAACTTAAAAACAAAAATGTGTGTATATAGTTTAAAAAAGAAGTCCTTTTCAAATATCAAGTATTAAATTTGGAAAAATCCATCCAATTTGGGGAGTGAGTTTTCATTCTTAGTTGCCAATTACATAAACATCTCAAAATTATTTTAAAATTTACTTTTCATAAGAATGCAATTCCGAAGAAAGGTTGTTTCAAAGCAATATTTAATACTTTATATTTAAGTGAAATTAATTTTATTTCAAAAATAACAATTGAATGAATCTCTTATTTTTCCAGAAAATCAATACTTTGTACAACCAGTGTTTTTTTTTAACCACTTTTAATTTTTGAGAATTCACCATTATAAAGAATATCATACTGCATTCAAGGAGCAATGATTATTTGTCTTTTTAAATAGTGATTATTGGCCAATCACCATTTAATTTTTAGTCCTGGGAGAACAGACTCATGTTTTAGGCCACCACGGAGGAAGTATCATGAGAAACAGCTACAGCTGACAGTGAATTTCTTTTCTAGCATGTCCATTTTTTTTGTCGTTTGTTTCTATTTTTATAATTAGCCTTTTTCCTCCCTGCAGACTTCTGTAGGGTTTGTGTAGGGTACATTAGAGTCCACATTCTATTAATTTATTCATTGGGAGGAGTCTTAGCTTTCTCTCAGTGTGTATGATGAGTGTGACAGAGCTTTTGAAATTAGACAGGATCACAGAGTTTGAAATGCTGATAATGTCTGTCTGTCCTTTTTCCCTCTGTCTCCTTCACTGCACTCTTGTCTGTCTGACTCGCAGGAGACATGGATTACAACTGGCTGGACCATACGTCTTGGCATAGCAGTGAGGCATCCCCAGTGTCTTTGGTGAGACATGTGGAGCCTTACTATTTAATTTCTGTTATCATTCCACTTTTCCTTTTTTATTTACACCTTTGCATGTTTTCTTTTTTGTATCTTTTTTTTATCCCACACCTTTAGGGGACAGTCAAAAGGGAAAAAGAAAAACTAGTGAGCAGGCAGTTTTGTCGGACTCTAACACCAGGTCTGGGAGACAAAAGAGAATGATGTACTTTGGTGGCCACTCTCTGGAAGAGGACTTGGAATGGTCTGAGCCTCAGATTAAGGACTCTGGGGTAGATACCTGTAGTAGCACAACCCTTAACGAGGAGCATAGCCATAGTGAGAAGGTACTGAGATCGTGGAGCCTGCCTTTTACCTGCTCATTTGGTCTTTGTTTGCTCTCTGTCACCCATTGAAACAGAACATAATGAAAGGACAGGGCATTTCAAGGGTCAATGTAGCATTTCTTAAGGTGCAGAAAAGAAAAACAAAACAAAACTCAAACAAACCAAAAAAGCTCTTGTTTGCTTTGCTGTTTTTATCATTTGACAGCATACCAAAAAAATAAGTAACTGAAAATAAAACTTAGGAATAAAGGAATGTTTTGATTATGATTGCATGCGAGAACTTTTGTAATGTTATTATAAACCACAAATAAGAAATTATTTTGGATTGGCTTATATGATTGCTTCCATATATTTTCCTTGGGATGAAAATTAAATTATTAGTAGTTTGAATCCCAGGCAAAAGGGAGAAAATTGGGTCTGTTTGCACAGAAAAAGTTGTTTTTCTTTTTTCCCTTTCACTGTCATTTTACTCTTTTGTTTCATTGTCATAGCATTCTAATGTAGTATTAATTAGTAATAGAGCCATCATCATCTGCTTTGATATTTATTACTTTTGCTTTTAGCATAGTGAGGCTTCTGAAATCCTTTTACCATAGAGACGTGATTGATTGGAATTTGTCTTTTTGCCTGCTAAATTTTGCATGAACGTACATGCATGCTATGTTTTAGATGACTGAAACTACTGTGATTACACAAATCATTTACTTTGCTATTTAGCATATCATTTGTAATGGAATACTACCACTATTTATAAATGGCTTACTTTGAGAAAAAATAAACTTACTATGATTTTCAAGGTCATATCACAGTGAATACTACTGACTTATCTAGTAAAGGCAATTTGCTAGATAAATCAAAGATTTGAAAGAGTTAGTGAGCTTCTGTGAAGTGAGGAATGCTATCTCTCCATCCTTATTAGTGAAACCTATTTCTCCTATGCAGACTCTATTGAAAAGTTTTGGAGGTTTGTGTTTTTTAAAAAAATTTTAATCTAGAAACCTATTCAAGAAAGCCTCATCATTAGTTTAGATTTTATTTGTTTATTTATTTTTTTTGTATTGGGGATTGAACTCGAGGCAGATTTAGTTTTTCAGAATCTTTTTTTTTTTTTTTTTTTTTGAGATAGGGTCTCGCTTTGTAGTTGAGGCTGGCCCTGAGCTCAGCCTCCAACTCACATCACAGCAATCTTCCTGCCTCTGCCTCCCAAGTGCTGGGATTACAGGCGTGAGCCACCACGCCCGGCATTGTGGTATGTGGTGCTGATTGCTGCTGGGCATGAGTCTCCAAACCCAGTATAGTATGTGGTTTCTGGGGATTGAACCCGGTTCCCTGAGCTTGCAAGACAGGTGCCGGAACCATTGAGCTAAATCCCCAGCCCTAGATTTTCAGAATCTTTCAAAAGTGTTTGAAGAAAAAAGATTCTCTCTCTCTTTTTTTTTTCTGAGATGGGGGTCTCACTTCATAGTTCAGGCTGGTCTGAACTCAACCTCAAACTCAGCAATCCTCCTGCCTCTGCTTCCCCAGTGCTGGGATTATAGGTGTGAGCCACCACACTTGGCATTGTGGCATGTGGTACTGATTGCTGGTGGGTGTGAGTCACCATACCCAATATTGTTGTATGGGGTTACCAGGATTGAACTGGAGATCTTGCGCTTGCAAGGCAGGCGCTGGTCTTTTTGCCTGCTAAATTTTGCACTGAGCTAAATCCCTGGCAGAAATTCTCATTTTTAAATGAATTTAGCAGTGTAGAATTTCAACCTTTCCTGCCTTTAAATATGTAATTAATCATGGGTAGTTTGCATATATTTTCAAATTTTGTTGATCTTTATAACTTCAGTGCTGTGTCAGAGAACTGAACAATTTGACATGATTTGATTTTGAAAAAAAAAGTTTATGGAGATTATAAAATTGAAGTTCTAACAGTAAGAGCCTTTTTTGATCAGTGTTTTACAACATAAACTGATTTGTGTAATCATAACACTTCAAAATTCTTAACTTTAGAGAAATTGTGTAACCAGATGTCACCTGTCAAACGTAACATTAGCTTTTCTTCGTGTTGATGCCGTGTGTTAGCACCCCGTGACCTGGCAGCCGTCTAAAGATGGAGATCGCTTAATTGGTCGTATTTTGTTAAATAAGCGTCTAAAAGATGGAAGTGTGCCTCGCGATTCTGGAGCAATGCTTGGCTTAAAGGTATGTAATGAAATCTATGAGAGTTTGATTCTTTACTCCTTTGCAAATTTATCAGAAAAATGAAGGATCTAGTTACTCTTTCTACCTATTCCAATTTAGGCATTTTTGCATATCAAAGGTCTTCAAAAACTGGCACTCATCATCCCAAACTTTTTAATTTTCAAGTAGTATTTGAGAAGTTGCCACTATTCCACAGTAGTATTTATGTATATAACTTGGCAGGCAGTGCTAGTAACCTAATGAAAATAAATTTGAATCCGAACACAGTGATCAAACTCGCTTTACCTGGATAGCTCTTCCTCTAAGTCTATTCCATGTTTGAGTTATATCAAAACCATAATTTAATTTAGTTAGGATCAAGCATGGGAAGTGAAATGATATGTATTATATAGGAATATAGTTATTGTGTTAATGTAATAAGATATGTGTACTTTGTAGTTAGAGAATATTGCTTTAAGCCTCAACCCCCAGATACTTAGGGGATCAAATGTGAACACTAATCCATTATTTTATAAAATAGAAGGCAGTTACTAGGTACATACAGCAAATAGAGAGCGGTTGGGTTTTGTATGTCTGTGATAGTGAAAGTCACAATGAGAACAAAGAAAGTGTTTTAAGCTGAGCCATTGCCGCGGTTGTACATACAGTATGGCGAGTAACAGAGGTTAGAAGAGTGCGGGTGGAGGGGCTGGCGCTGGCCTGCAGTGGCTTGCAGCCCTGTGACTGGGACTCATCTGCAGGTTTTGCAGATCATTTTCTATTTGCATGATATTTGCATATTATATTCGGATTTTTAAAAAACCTTAAAGGGGCGTTGTAATGCCCACGGTTGTTTAGGAGGTGACCATGGGGACCGACCTGGAGGTGGTGGAGCGGCGTGCTGAGGACGTCCTAGCTTGAGTGCTGGCCTAGGAGTTCAGCACTGGGCCTTGAGGTCCTTGTCTATACAGTGTGGATAATGCTTATTGACGCTAACGCCAGTAAATGAGCATTTAGTATACTGTGTAACATACTGTGCAATTTCAATGATAAGAACTGCAGATAACAGGGTTCATTATTATTGTTAAAATTTGTCAAGTCAAAAAAGATTTCAGAAATATTTACTTAAAAATGTAAGCCCATTTAAGACCTCTACACTTAGTTTTCAGAATCAAACATCGGACTAATAAACATGAACTGAATTGCAACTGAGTGTAATTCACTATAAACATGGAATAAATGCATTGAATAAGACAGACTAGTAATTTTTACAGTGAGATTTTCTTCAGTTACTCAGAAGAGGAGGAAAGCCAGCTTATTTTAGTTATGAATTCACTCGCCATGGTCTGGTTCCCCTGCTGCGAGGTGAACCTGTGGCTGCAGCGGGAGTGGAGGGAAGTGAGGCACTAACTCTGTAAGAGGCCCTTGTGCTGCACAGGACTATCCCAACTTGCTTCTCTTTCTAAAAAACATACTTTAGCCAGGGTGTAGCTCAAGTGGTACCGCATCTACCTTGGAAGCGCACGGGCCTGAGTTCAGTCCCCACTGCTGCAAAAAAACAAAACGAAATGAGAAAATGGGGCTTCAAGAGTTAGAGTTTCTATTACTTCTGATGAGATGAAGTCAACTGTCATTCTCTCGAGAACCATCATCATTATATACATTCCTGTGTATCTCAAACATTACTAAGTAGTGAAAATTTTGTACTACATCATAATTTTAGTGGAAGTGACAAATATTTTGTAATACTTAAAATTTAGAACTAGAAATGTTTACATAATGATGCAGTACTTTAATAATATGCTTCAGAAAATGACAAAAGTGAGAATTTTATAAGAACAGAACTTGCAGATTGCTAAGTTGTTTATGCAGTTTGCAGCACTTTTAGCAATGAATTTAAACCACACCATGTTTGAAATATGGAGAGATAGCTCTGAGGACTTGTATTCATTTTCCAATAGCAAGACAATTTTCAGTACATTAAATTACAGTTTTAGAAGCTGCAAATTGTTCTAGATACTTTTTATTTGAATCTTCAACTATGTTCATTTTAATAATACTTTTCATCTTTTAAACAGGTTGTAGGAGGGAAGATGACTGAATCAGGTCGGCTCTGTGCATTTATTACCAAAGTGAAAAAGGGAAGTTTAGCTGATACTGTTGGACATCTTAGACCAGGTGTGTTTCCACTATCACGTATTTACATTTAAAATATTAAATGGTAATAAACACAAATTTCATTTAGAAGTGATTTGACTAATAATAAATAAAGCAATCATTTTAATTAATTATCAATCTTTATTCCTTAATGGAAAATTGTAACTGTAATGTATTAGAGACAGTAGTTTTCATACTTACTGGTCTTGTTTTTCTACTAATGGATAGTTTAATCCATATCATAAAACTTCTCTGTCTTTTGAAAACATTTTCTACACAATTTAGAAAACAGACTTCATGGATATGCATATTTCATAAAATGTGGCACTAGCACGTAGTCAGTTGTACTATTAGAGAAATCTCCGAAGAGGATTCAAAAAAGTGCTGTTTGTTAGGCTTTTTACAAAATAATGTTCAGACAGTGAAAATTTGAAGAAAATTAGGTGCTCAGTTGCATATATGTTGAGATCTTTCTTTTTTGCCATTTTCTTTTTGTTTTCCTTTTGAAAATAGAGTTTATGGTACATTTTAGGTAGACTTTATGATCACATTCATCATTAAAAATTTGTACCTGTACATGATATATCTTATTTTTTCCCATCCCTGTACCCTTCATTTTACCCCTCCTCTCCTATACAAATTAGCTTTGTTTCCATTTTTTACTTCTTACCTTCAATATTTTTCTTTCCCTTCTTTCTTTTCACCTGTTGAGATCTTGATCGTTATCTATAATTAGAATGTCTAATAAGAAATCAAATTGAGCCAACTTTTACATAGTATTTACATAGTATTTGTCCTTTCGTATAAAATACCGTATATGCTGTTCTGGTCATCAAATTTTGTACCACTGGTTGTTCTCAGTGTGTTTCTTATTTCATAAAGGTCATTTTTATTCTGTGCTATTCATTGATCACTCTTACTTTGAGTGCACTTTATGGTTTGAGATTGTTCTCATTGATGTTCTAGGTGATGAAGTGCTAGAATGGAATGGAAGGCTGTTGCAAGGAGCCACCTTTGAGGAAGTGTACAACATCATTCTGGAATCCAAACCGGAACCGCAAGTGGAACTTGTTGTTTCAAGACCTATCGGGTAGGTTGGGTCAGGACTTGGTACTGTAGGCAGTCTGTGCTGTGCAGCTGGGCAGATGTCAGATTACATTATTTACCAAAAACAGCTCACTAAAGTTCATGACTTATAGAATACACAGTTAATTTTAAAAGATGAAGTATGTAAGTGCATTTTATTTTTACTGTCTTGCCAGCCTAGTCGAGGGCATAGTCATTAATAAAGGAAAAGGGAGGTGAAAGTAACAATTGCTTTTAAGATGAGTATCATGATATCATTAAGTATGATTTTCTAAAATTACATTGAAAATTACCATCAGCAATAGTGTACAAATCTTATATATATTTTTCAAGTGGAGATTTCAGCCTAGGAAATAAAGGAACAAAGGGCATCTAGTGAACTTTTTAAGGAAAAACAATTTTTTAATGAATGGTAATTAAAAATACCAGGAAGAGGTAAACTGTATTCAAGTATGCTGTGACTTTTTAGTCTGTTGCCCATATATCAATCTGACATCTTCTAAAAGCTGGCAGTGTACATAATTCCTTCATATAAATCATGAGAATAGTTCACTAAATGTCACAGTACTATTTTCTCTTGGAAGCTTATGTTGTGTGCCAGTGTAAAATAAGTAATAAAACAAAAGTAATATAAACTGACGGTGAATGTTAAATGAATATGAAGGCAAGAACATCTGAGAGTAAAATCCACAAAAGTTCTTTGCTGTACAGTAATGCCTATTTTATTTTAGAAAATGACTGTGTTGTATTATTTTGATATCTTAACGCTGGAGAAAATGATTTAGATTGGTAGATAGTGAAATATTCCTTTCAAAGTAATTTATTTAATAAAATAAATGCATCCATTTTTCATTTTCTCTTCTCATAATTTTATAATATGGTAAAATGTCAATGTATCACTTTATAGTATTAATCAAATCTATTTCTTGATATTAAAATATCCTCAAACCATATTTTAAGTATTTTAAGTATAGTATTTTATATTGTTTTGCAAATAACTATTACTGTCACCAACCCAGCAAAAATGTTCTTTTTAAATTTAAATATAATTACAAGGTAACCCTTGAAGTTTTCATAAAAATCATGTTTGCCTTTTTTTCTATGAGGTTATTTTAATTACAATGGGAATATTTGAATTTTTGTTTTGGTGATATTTTGTTTAAGTTTTATTACTATTCATTTAGAGCACAAAGTAAACATAAAGAGTAGAACCAAATTGAAATATATCTATAAAACTTACCAAGTTGAATACAAAAATTTTTAGAATGGATAGATAATTGTGTGGTAAGGTACATAGAAAGATAATATATACTTTTATAACTCTACCATAAATACATATGATTTTTCATTTCTTTTAAATAGTGATGTTAGTCCAAAGTTTTATTAGTAAAATGTGCTTGTTCTTTCTTATATATATATAATTCTCTACCATGCAGTTTTGTTACATGTTAATAATGATCAAACCAACAATTGTGTTGTTGAAATCGTATTTCTTTCCCTGTCATTTCAGAGACATACCTAGAATACCTGATAGCACACATGCACAACTGGAGTCCAGTAAGTTTCATTTATTCTAGAAGGGTATGTTAATAGTAATGTCATTTATTAAGTACATTTAAAAAAACTACATCTTTTTTATTCACTCTCCCGTTGATGGGCCTTTGGGCTTTTCCCACAATTTAGCTATTTAAAATTGAGCTGCTATAAACATGGGTGCACATATGTCACTGTGGTATAATGCCTTTAATTCTTTCATGATTATACCCAGCAGTTTTTTGAGGAGTTTCCACACTGATCTCCAGAGTGGTTGCACCATTCTACATTCCCACCAAAAGTGGAGAAGGGTTTCTTTCTCCCCAGAGCCCCACCAGTATTTGTTGTTAGTTGATTTCTTGATAGCAGCCATTCTTGCTGAAGTAAGACGGAATCTCAGTACTGTTTTTACCTGAATCTCTCAAATGATCTAAAAAAGTCAGACCTCTCCCAACTTTAAAGATCAAATTCAAAAATGGGCATCTTTTCTTTTTTTTAACTTAAAATTTTTTTTATTCAATTCTTTTTTTTTAGGTTTTTTTTTTTTTTTTTTTGAGACAGGGTCTCGCTTTTGTGGTTCAGGCTGGCCCTGAGCTCAGCCTCCAACTCACATCACAATCCTCCTGCCTCTGCCTCCCGAGTGCTGGGATTATAGGCGTGATTCACCACGCCCGGCATTTTATTCAATTCTTTATTGGTACATTATGAATACACATCATCATCGCATTCATCATAGAGAGTTCGTACCAGAATATGACACGACTTGATTCTCATTTATTCCCCTGCAACCCCACCCCCTATATACATAAACTTTTAAAAAATTACTATCACATTCTTTTTGCCCTCGTTATTTACCCCTATAACATCTTACATAAGCAGACATTTATCAGATAAAGACGTATAAGCAGCAAAGACACATATAAAAAAAGTCCCCCTACTTTTATTCAGTATTATCCGCAGAGCTGAATTTTATCACCTGTTTCTCCAGTGGGGGATATAAAACTATCAGACAATTTCTTGCACTCGTCTTTACTCTGAAATTTCTGGTGTGTGTGTGTGTGTGTTTTGCTGGGGATCCAACCCAGGGTCGTGTGCATGCAGGCAAGCACACTACCATTGAGCTACATCCATGTCCAGCCCTGTGGCCTTCATTTTCTCTTTTCACAGTATTCTTGAATTCCTTCTTTTCATTCCTGTTCCACTACTTGCACTATTACTATCTGACTGAGTTCTGCTTGTTGTTAAATGTTTCTTCTTTCCTGTCTACTCTTTAAATACGTGATAAAGGTGTCTTTCTTGAAACAGTGTTCTTTTCTTACACATAAAGCTCAGCATAGACACTTTATTGTTGCCTCATCCAGAGCTCTGACCACACACCGCCCTGGGTCCAAGATCCGTTCTACTCACTTTCCAACTTGTTCTTCTCTTTCACAGAAGCAAACCCATACTTTTTTGGATACAAGTTCTGTTCCTTCTACTATTGTGTATCTTTTTTTCATAGATCTTTTTTCCTTTCTGTAAGTCTAATTTATATTCTTCAACATATCACTTCTGAGAAACATTGACTAGTTTTGGAGATTTTAGTACTTATGTTCTTAGCATTGAGAGTTTAGACTGTCTGTATGTTGCTTTCTTGATGTATACTTTGGTTATTCTTTTAGTTCTATTTTATTTTTAAATTTTTCTTACTGTGTATTATAACATATGAATATTGAGTATGTTAAAGAGGAAGCAACTCATTTCAGAGGCTGAGGCCTGTTTCTACTACAGTTGGCACAGACATGGCACTGTGCCCACAGCGTGTCTTCTGAGGGTCTCTACACATCACTTGTGGTTTAGAAAACAACAACAAAACCTCAGTGGGTATTGCTGAGAAAATGGTTTGTAGATTAGCACTTTATAGACATTTAAAACACGTGTGCTGAGGGTTCTTAAATAGTTTTAAAGAGCATTTTTATTGTTCTTTATATTTAATTATCATTTCAGGTTCTAGCTCATTCGAGTCTCAGAAAATGGATCGTCCTTCTATTTCCGTTACCTCTCCCATGAGTCCTGGCATGCTGAGGGATGTCCCACAGTTCTTGTCTGGACAGCTTTCAGTACGTAATCACTACCCTGATTTCTCTTCTAGAATTTTACATCATGTGTTTAAAAATGCAGCACTAGTTTTTAATAAAGCAAATTCTTCCTAGAATTCCAGGGTCTTATGCAGGTTGGACAGGGAGTGAAAATGAAGAGCAGAGGCAGGATTTTAGATTTCAGATTGTACTATTTTCTCTTGTGGCTTACAATTAATACAGTAGAAACGTGAGATTGCTAAATATTTGGAGGCAAAATAAAATCAAAATTTTACTGCTGAATATTATACCTATAATAGAATAAAGTTATAGCTTTTAGATTTATAAGTGATGGTGGTTTAAAATCCATGAAATTCTAATTTACTGTGTAGACCATTTTCTCATTTTCGAATGTCTTAGAAGGCAGATGTCTGCTCAGGTGTGTTGAGGCGTGTGTTTGAAGTTATATGTGCACACATGTCTTGTCTGCCTGTGTATAACACAGAAAGTCTGTACAGATGGTGCACGCTTATTGTACAAAGTGTAGACACTGTGGAAAATAGATAAAAATATAACTTCACATGTACATTTAGTGTGTAAAAGGCTGAAATAAATCTGTAGATACACTTTCGCCTGAGCAAAACGAGTTTATCATGGTACCTTTCTGGGAGTAAAATTACAACATGAACAGTAAAGTAACTTTTTACTATTGTTAATATCTAGCCCTCGATTTCTTTACAATTTTTTCTACCAAATTAAATTTCAGTCATATATTTAAGAAATACATATTGTTACTTCCCTAGAGTCCTACTAGTATTAGTAATTAAGAATTTCAATAAGTAAGATAAAATAGTTTTTACTCTCACATGGCTGATTACTTTTATTCTCATTCTTTGCATCTAGAAAAGTGTATGTCCTGAGTATATTTTACTTTGTTCATGTAACTCTATCTGTGCGCCCCTGCAGACAGTTTTGTTTGTTGCAATGATATAGTGGTTGGGGCAAATATGTCCAGGCCTAGCGCCTCTCGGCAAACCTCTTGGAAGTCACAAGGCAGTAGTACTTCCTGTTTTTCATTCTCTCTTCGGACCTTTTGCTTGCAGTGGGCTCTTGCTTTACTCAGGCTGTACCTCCTTCGCAAACACCTGGCAGGGTGGACTCCCGAAAACAGACACTGTGGGAAGCTTGTGAGCTGACTGTCATTGCACTCATGTCAGTTCATGGAATGATATTTTTTTTCAAGTAGAAAATATACATAGGATACAAATTTTGTTTACAGTTTTAAGCTCAAGACTTGAATTTTTTAAAAATGTGTGCAGTTTATTTTGTCTTATGCTTGAATTGTGTGGTTGCTTATTCTGGGGCATAACCATAGTGAATTTGGTGAGAAAGTCAGACCGCACTCAGGCTGAGATGACCTGGACTGCATGCTGGCCCGTGCGAGGTCTGCACCCCCTTATTTTGAGTACGTATTTTAAAAATTGGGTCTTTAGGGCAGGGGATTTGGCTTAGTAGTTCTGGCACCTGCCTTGCAAGTGCAAGGACCCAACCACATACCATAATGCAGGGCATGGTGACTCACACCTACCAGTAAGCAGTATCACATATCACAGTGCTGGGCATGGTGGCTCACGTCTGGAATCTCAACACTTGGTAGGCAGAGGCAGGAGGATTACTGAGTTCGAGGCTGTTCCAGATAAGCCTGAACTATAGAGTGAGACCCTGTTTCAAAAAAAAAAAAAATAGAATCTTTGATGTTAGCATTTTGTATATTGAAGATTAGTTTGCAATTTTATTATTTTTAAATTAGTTTACATTATTTGGCTAGTTTTTTGATAGGATATTATGATAAAATATGACTCGACTTTTTTTTGAAATAAAGGAAGGTTAAAAATTCTTTTTTATATAAGAATTCATTACACAGCTGATTTTATTGACAGTTATTTTTTACTTTGTACTGCATAGTCTGTGACTGACTTGTGGTTGAAAGGTTCCCAAATTTACTTCATTTGAATTTTTTTTTCTGAATTTTGAAGTAGATATTTATGTGCTCATTTAGCTCAAGAATAAGTGTGTGTGCTTTTAGCTCATTAAAATCTCGAGAGCTTTAAAAATAATTCTAACAAAAGCCTTTTATAACTTTACACTCTTATATTCCATTGCTATAACTCTTAACCTAGAAATGTTGCATAAAAGACATAACCTAATATTATAGTATAAAGAATAGGAATAATTTAAAATGCAAAATATTGGTATTGATATTTCAGTATTGGTACTTCAACTTGGTATTTATAAGTTGAAATTCTTTATGGGAAGCTGAATCGTTTCAGATATTATTGGAGCATTTAAAATAAATGACTTCGTAATTAATTACCAAATACAGTGAGGCATGTATTAAATGCCTCTTCATTTTTTTATGAAAAATCGAGAGTGTTGCCATAAAAAGCAACTTAGTGGTTGCTAGGGGATAGCAACAAGGCGAGTGAAGAGTCATTATTTAAAGTACAGGTGTCCTTCTTTGGTGATGACAGTTTTGAAATAGAGGAAGATCACGAGTCCACAGCATTGTAAATGCAATAACTGCCACTGGATTTAGTGTACTTTAAAATGTTTAACTGTGTGGTCTATGAATTTTACTTCAACTGAAAAATAAAACAAAAATGTGCTTTTCTAGTGCTACTTCAGTGTATAGACAAGCGGGTGATTCCAGGGCTCGGGACGTGGCTCAGTGGCAGGGTGTGCAGGGCAGTGGGTTCAGGACTCCGAGCGATGCCCTGCCCCTCCCCCAAAAGGCTGACTCCCTGAATCTGTGCCGTGCTTGTTTTAGGTCAGTATCAAAAATGAAAATATTTTTCTTGAAATTGAAAGCACTGTTGCTTTTAAAATAAATCTTTTATTTTACAAAGTAATATTTATTTATTTATTTAGAAACAAGGTCTCCCTTTGTAGTTCAGGCTAGTCCTGGGCTCACTATGTAGCCCAGATAAGCCTTAAACTCACAGAAAGCCTCCCGCCTCTGCCTCTCAGTGCTGGGATTATCGACTTGAGCCACCACGCCCGGCATTGTGAGATGAGGTACCTGGGACCTTGCACTTGCCAGGCAGATGCTTGGACCACTGAGCTAAATCCCTGGCCCTAGGAAGTAGTATTTATAAAATATTTCATTACTTTGATATATCTGGTCTAAAACAAAACAGGTGGGAGGGCAGGAAAGGTAGAATTAATTTCCAGAGTGTGTTTTAATCACTTACTTAAGCATGTCTAATCTCTGAATTTCATACACACTTTCTTCCATTCGCTAAAGACTTACTTACGCAGGATCACTCAGTCAGATGTCAGTGACGCACTCTGCATTTGAGCTTCCCTTCCGCTGAGCACCTCCGGACAAAAGGAAGAAGGCTTGGGTGGGAAGCTCTGCATTTCTTGGAGAGAAAGATGACTCATAATTGTGTAATAGTCTGTTTTAAAGTACGCTTTCCTTTTTGTTTTATATTTGTATCTAAAATAGTGTCAGTCCTATGATGGTTGAATTCGGAACAGCCTTTCTCGTGCTCATTATCTGTTTCCTTAGCAGTGGAAGAGGACAGTATTTATGGCTCTGCAGAGACAGGAGCAGCTGGGGGGAGTGGGCGGAGTCTCGGTGGGGGAACGGAAGTCCACCTTGAGATCCGTTTTCAGAGCAGGGCTTTGCATCAGATTTTATTCTTGATGTGGTTGCTGACACCCCTTAGTTCTTATAATTGTGGTATTTTTTGGGAAACAAAGCAAAATAAAAGAATTCAGAAAGGAAATCTGATTTTATTAAGAGAGTTTAAAAATACTATAGAATTGGGTTCTACTTCTGATCTTTTCATCGTTTTGCCTTTTGCATGTTGGGAAATGTTTCAAGACTTTTTATGTCTTTATTTCCTTATATGCGACTTGGGGGAAAATGAAGATCCTTCTCATAGTTGTCGGGAATATCATGAGGCTAAAATCTTGGGATAACCTGACAAAGGCTTATAGAGAACGTTGCAGGAAATACAGAAAACCGTACAAATAAAATGAAATGTTGAGCAGTAAAGTGCATCTCTAAAGTAGTATACAGTAAGTGTCTGAAAATGGTGTTCAGTGAATCCAGGATATCCCTGCATATTTTTTTTTAATCTTCATGAGCTTGTTAAAGAAATACAAAGCCAGTGTAGCTAATAGGGTCCCTTTTTTTGACTCGGGTTAAACTTAGGTCATGTTGGAGAAGTCACAAATTACTTCCATAACGAGCTTTTCTCTAATAATTCCATAGTACATTTTCACTTAGCTTTTTTGGTCCTCTCTTTTTGTGCACAGCTGCCCTCTCAGACCCACGGTCTCAGGTCTGGGGTTCAGCCGAGCTGTGGGTTCTTGTCTAAGCGGAGATGTTCTTTGCCCCGTCTTTCATTATCCCTCACTACTGAGGGGAGCAACTGCTGCGACGGTGTTGACCTTGTGGGGCTTTGTGGGTCGTCCAGAGAAGAAATGTGTGTGTTAGTTATGTGCTTATGACACCGTTTTAGATAAAAGATGTGAGCATGCATGGATTTTGGCTTTCGTCGGGGTCCTGGAATCAGTGGGCTCCCTAGATAATGATATGTAAGGGTAAAATCGGAAAGTTCTTATTTTTTTGAAAACTCACAAACTGAATTTACTGTTTTATCTTTGATTAGTTATATTAGCTACATTAAAATCTGATATAACAGAATTAAATATTTTATATAGTTTATGTATTTTAGCATTTGGCAATATTAATTTATTTTGTATAATGAATTATTTAATTTAAATAAGCATTGTGATGGAAATACTGGATTTAAGGAATAGTTCTGTGTGTTTATTTTTACTTTTGGTCTTTAAGTTCCAGCGTGGTGTCGTTTTTGGTTTTGTTTTATTGCTTTTTTCTTTAATTTTGCTTACCAGAGCCAAAGCCTTAGTAGGAGAGCACCGCCTTTTGTCCCTAGGGCTCAGGTAAAGGCCTTGTCTGCCTGGTAGAAACTAGCGCTGTGTCTTACCCCTTACTTGTCTGTTTTTGGAAAATGCGTAGTAGGTAAACTTTTTGGTATGTTGCTCCAAACCATATTATTGACTTCCAAATCATTTCAAGAGCCAGCTTGTAAAGTTCTGCATGGGGATTAGAATATTGAATAAAAATTTAAAGAGACAATCTTTTCTAGTAGTATATATGAAAAAATTCTAAAATGTATAGGTTTCAAAGTGGCATTTAATGTAGATTTACTATAGTCAACGTATATGTTGTTTACAGAAATAGCTAATGATAGCTGCCGATGCTTTTATCACACTAAGCTTGCTGTCTCTTTAAATCATTCATTGTACCACTTAACCTCTACATTTCCTTGCATTTTCCAAGCACTAACCCTTGAGGAGATTGGCAAATACATTTGTACCTTATTTAAAATATGATTCTTGCTTGTGGCACAGCAGGCTCAGCTTTTGAAAGTATGTTACTTTGTGAGAACAAAATCACAATCTAAATGAAGCACTGGGTTAATTTTGTTTAGATTTTGTCATTCTACTCGATTTTCCTCTGATTCTTGGGTACAAGTTGTTTGCCTCTTTTCATTAGCAAACCTTTCTATGGTAACGTAATGTCAGTCCAGTGTTTCTATAAGTAGTATGATGCCTTCCTCGCTTTGCTGCATGTTTTTAAAGATTTGCTGGTTTTGAGTAATACTTATTCTGTGTAAATTGTAGAAGCCGATATTCTAGTTAAAGTTACACAGTATAAAATATTTATATGTACTGTTCAGTTCTACTACAAAAGTTCAAAATGATTACATGGTAAAGTGGAGATGATAGTCATATTAAACAGTTAAAATGATTCCAATGTTTTATTAAAGGAATTAATTAAACAAACTTTCTTGAGACTGTAACATATGTTTGTAATATTGTTGAAGATCATTAGCTGTATTTTAACCATTAAGTTTTAAAATGCAGATAATTTAAGAAAATGATAAAGTAACAACTAATAAAATATGCTAACTGAATATATGTTAAAACTTTAATGCAAGTCCTGTTATATAAACAAAAACTAGCTATTAAATACCTACCTTAAGGTGGTTTACACAAAAGTATAATTTTGATCAAAGAACTAATAAAATGAAAGTATATTTGTTTCCTATCTAAACTATCTTTCATATATGTGGAAAATTTAATGAAATCTAAATTATATTGTTGAAAAACCAGAAAAGCTATATATCTAATGTCAGTTTCAGAAATGGATTTTAGTAAGTGATAATTTCTGGTTTTCTATGGGAAAGGGAAAGAATATTCTTTTTCTGATTTTTGAAATATATATCTCCAAATGAACAACTAGATTTTTTTTTTTTTTAGGTTTTTTGAGACAGGGGCTCGCTTTGTGGTTCAGGCTGGCTCTGAGCTCAGCCTCAAACTCACATCACAGCAATCCTCCTGCCTCTGCCTCCCGAGTGCTGGGATTACAGGCGTGAGCCACCACGCCCGGCACTGTGGTATGTGGTACTGGTTGCTGCTGGGCGTGAGTCTCCACGCCCAGCATTGTATGTGGTTTCCAAGGATCGAACCCGGGTCCTTGCGCTTGCAAGACAGGCGCCGGAACCACTGAGCTAACTCCCCGGCCCCACAACTAGTTTTTTTTAACTGAGTAAAAATATTGCCTTTGCAGATGTCAAGTGCTAAGTTTCAGATTTCCCAAAAGCTCTAAAGAAAATCAATAAGATCAGATAATACTGATTTTAGTCTCATTACAACAATGACAGTAATAATTATTCCTCTGTTTTTCAATGGTAAAGATTTTGGAAGATAATTTTTAACCTTTCAGAATCTTTTTTATGAGGTGATTAGTATTTATTGAAAAAGAGTCATTTCTGGAAAAAAGCTATAACCTTTTATTATTAGTGAATGCAAAGAATATCAGAAATAAATCAGCCCTCACACACTTGGAGGCACAGTGACGTGATTTGCAGTGTCGCCCACTTCATGTACATGAGGACTCTCAGCCTCTTCCTTGGTTCTCACAGGCGGCTTTTGCCCGGCACCTGTTTTGTCCAGCCCCTTCTCCCTTCCTTATCCTCATCTGTGTCTCTAGCCTAACGCTGTCAGGCAAGCAATTGTCAGAACATTTTGCTTTCAAATATTGGATCCTTTTTTCTTCAGATTGTTGATCCCTTGGTCTAAAGCAGTGTTTCTCCAACTTTAATGGACTTGAAGGTATCACGGAGGACTTGATACTGCTCATATCCCAGCCCGAGCTTGGGAGCATATATATCTGTAATTTCAACTTTTTGAGAGGCTGAAGCAGAAAAGCTCCAGCTCAGAGTCCAGCCTGGGCAACATCATGACACCCTGTTTAAAAAATAAAAGAATAAAAATAAGACTGAGGGTGCAGCTCAGAGTGAAGGTCCCTGGGTTTAATCCCCACTGCTAAATAAATAAATACATACATAAATTCCAGGGCTGTTCTGATTGAGTAGGCGAGATAATTCTGCAGCTAATACTGCTGAGATACTGTGTATCTCAGTTCTAGAGACTTCTAGGGTTTGCTTTTGAATTCAGTAGCTCTATGAGAAAAACGTTTTGTTATTTAATAGTATAATAACTGCACTAAACAAGGACAACATCACAAAGACTAGTAATTATAATCTTTATAACTTGAATATTTCTTATGCTTATTCAATAAGAATGCTAATTTCTTTTAGTAAAAGAAAAAAGGAAATAAATGATATTTCCTTTTGGGCCATGAGCCTTCAGAAATGCTCAGGTTCTCATTGTCTAGGTATGTCAGTGAGGCTCTCAGCAAAGTCTGCTGGGATTGGAGCTGAACTGCTGGTTTTCAGATACAACCAGAAATGTGTTTTTTAACCCGTAATTCTGAAGTTCCAGATTTCTGGTTCCATTTGAGTTTCAACGTAGTGGCCAGGGGCATGCTGAGTTCTGAACCAAGATGAGCATCAGAGCTGAAACTCACACAGATGGTTACAGAGCACCATGCACTTGCCAGGCGGCAGGAGTGTACATAAGAGGCTGACGTAAGGGACACGAATTCTGTAGCTAGAAGTGAAGTTCTGACCCCTAAGTAGGGCACGGCGAGTCACTCACAGATCTCATTTCCAACTGAAAAATGAAATCTATTGGGATAAGGATGTGGGACCTTTGCTTCTCAAGAGACTTTATGTCTGTGCAAGAAGAAATCTATTGACTAGTACTACTAGTAAATGAGATACCATAAAGCATTTATTGAAAATTCCCTACCAATGACATATAAATAATTACATCCTACCCAATTCTTTCTTATCACTTGCTCTGAATTCATCATAGGGGAAACAATGAACTGACGGGATTCAGGCATAAGGAAGATATAGAGCAATACTTGTGTTTGGAGATTTTAGCTTTGATAGTGTTGCTATGTGCATGTTAATAATCATATTAGCACAATAAAAAGCCTACGTGATTTGTTGATGAAACCAAAATATCTGAATCAATTGTTTTACTCATTGAACTCATTAGTATATTTTTACGTGTCTTGGAAGTAAATATTTGAGCTAATAAATGGTTATTTTTGCTTTTTAGATAAAACTATGGTTTGACAAGGTTGGTCACCAATTGATAGTTACAATTTTGGGAGCGAAGGACCTTCCTTCCAGGGAAGATGGGAGGCCGAGGAATCCTTATGTTAAAATTTACTTTCTTCCAGATAGAAGGTATGAATGTAAAACAGCAATAAGTAATCTTTAAAATAAATGGAAAAATGCTAATAACAATGTATGTTTCATTTCTTATAATTTCATTTTCTGTATCTCACTAATCAGATACTTGTGAAGTTAAACATGATGTCATTTTTAGGACTCAAAATGGTGACAGTCAATATTTGGGTTTTTTTAAACTTACATGAAATATTGTATATTTAATATTTTAAGCATGATATGACTTCTTAAATATTATATGTTTTTATCTGTAAAAATTGTTAACATATATGCCCCTTTATATAAAATATAGACTGAAAAAGTTGGTGAGGGTGCTAAAATGTATTCATACTGCTCTTCCATTTCTACTTCCTCTTTCCAAAAAAAGCATTTTACTCTGTTCTGCAAAATTAAAAAGCGCACTTTCTATTTCATTACCCCGGGAAACTTTACCATTGGTTCCATATTACCTTCTTGAAACATTAACTGTGTTAGGTACATGATAAATAGGTCCATTGAACTGTAATTATGCACATTGAGATTTAAGGAACTGCAGAAATTATCTAGTCCTCTTTCTATGCAATATTGAAATACCTCCTAAAATAGTTATTCCTTATCTGAGAGCATTTTTCAATTCTTAAAGAAAGTTGTTGGCTTATTCTTCTCTGTCCTTTCAGATTTTGCTTAAAACATTCTTAAATTAGTAGTTGTCTGTGAAATATATCTTGGTCTTTTTGGAAGGAACTGTGTCTCTTGACAGAGTTTCAGAATTCATTCTTTCATGGATGAACTATTAAGTAATTACTGAATAAATATTTGTTGCAATTTTTAGAAAGGGGTAGGGAGAGAAAGATCATGAGTCATTGTCTTTGTTATGACAAGTTCAGTACCCTTTACCCAAAATGCTGGAGACGGAAGTGCTCCAAAATTCACACTTCTTGAGGCTTTTGAATAATTAAATATACTGTACTTATTTGGAGGATGGGACGCAAACACTAAACTTGTATATGTTTCTCATGGAACACACACACTTTCATCTCCTGAAGATAATTCTTTATAGTATATTTAATAATTTGATATGGAACTCTCCATGGTGGCATCATGTAAGAACTCAGAAAGCTGCAGATTCTGAACTGTTTTGGATTTCAGATGTTTGGATTAACAGTATTTAATCTTTGCTTTATTCCTGTTATTTAGTTATTATACCCTATCACTCCCCTGTACACATGGAAAAATATATAGATAGGTTTGCTTGTCATTTGCCTACAGATGACCTTAAAATTAGAAGTGGTACATGATATGTTGTCTTTTTCTTTTCCCTAAGTGCAGAATCAGTATATCTAGAGGGAGCTTTTTCCCATAAGAAATGTAGTGCTTGGGGAATGGTCACTATCTCTTGATGATTCAAGTAATAGGCATCGAACGATTTAAAAGATGTGTCCTTGTTTCAGAGTCACCTGAGCCCTTCTTTATTTTCCCTCTTTTAATGCCCGAGATAAACACCATAATGGGGAGGATTCCTTTTTGGCTTTGTAGTTTCAGAGGTTTCAGTCCCTTGATAGAGATATGCAATCAAAAAAAGTATGAAAGACTCTGACCTGGATGTCTGTCCATCTAGATGTCACGCTGTGTTGCCAGCCCATGTTACAGTGGTACCCTAACAAGAAACAGTTTTCAGTGTGTGTAGAGACAGGATATATGTCAAAGAAGCAAATAGTCTTTCTTATGGGGAAAAGGTGATACGGTGTAAATTACAGTTGCGTATTACTTAAAGTATGTCGATAAGAAGTTATTGTCATTGCACTTTACTCATTTTTATGCACTAAGGTTTCAGTAGCTTAAATAAGTAGTGAATGATATGGATTAATTACTATTTTGAAGGTTTTCATAAAGATAATATATAAAAATGTTACAGTTAAGATTCATCTTGTTTTTTAGATTTTGAGTAAGATTGCTTTCAATTTTCTGTCATTTGAAAAATATAAGATTTATTAAACGATTGCTAGTGTTGGACCATACTTATAAAGCATGATATATAATTATACATCTTCTAAATTTTAAATTGTTACTTATAATAACTTGAAATACAGTATTTTCAAAGTATGATAAATACATGATACTTTTACTTGACTTTGAAAAATTTTAAATTAATATACTTTAAGACAAAATTCAAAGTTTTGTTCTTTCTTTTTCATAGTGATAAAAACAAGAGGAGAACAAAAACAGTAAAGAAGACAGTGGAGCCCAAATGGAACCAAACATTCATTTATTCTCCAGTCCACCGAAGAGAATTTCGGGAACGAATGCTGGAAATCACCCTTTGGGATCAAGCTAGAGTTCGAGAGGAAGAAAGCGAATTTTTAGGAGAGGTACCTAGAATTATTTTATGAAGTGTCCATGTCATTTTGTTTAAATGATTATCACTAAAATATCTGCTAAACTATAGTTGCTTAATTTAACATAATGAATTGAGCTAGAGCTTTCAGACAGAATTTATGAAAAACATTAGCAAAGCAAGGCGTGGTGGTGGCACAAGCCTGGAGTCCTGGTCTAGGACCAGGGGAGCCTCCCGGAGCATCGGGATTCAAGGCTGGTCTCAGTAGCTGGCAAAACCCAGCTTGAAGGCAGACACATACTCTATGACAGATTTTACTGCTCATTCTTACTATGGATACCTCGTGTTTAAGTGTAGAAGTTGTTTTCTGTTTCATGTTTCGTTTTATAGTGTTGCGACTGTCTTGTGTGACAGACTGACCTCTAGTGAGTAGGCCAGTCCTTTATTTGTGGGTTGTATCAGGTATCCAGTGAGGAGGCTGCAAAGGCAATGACTACTGACTTGAGGAGATTCAGCCCGCTCAGGTGCAGATGGGTGGAGGCAGTGGGAATGCAGCAACCAGCTGTTCTAGCGAGGAGAGTGTCGTCGTATCTAAGGGCTGTGCTGTGTGGGGCAGAGGAGGTGGCTGAGGGAGTCCCTCAAGCAGGTGGATGTGAGCAAAGTCAAGGGAAGTAAAGTTCCTGCAGAGAGACTAACCAGCCATCATGTCTAGGCAGCTGCAGTGAAGCTGAGTGGGAAGGTAGTGAAAATGACACTTTGAGGTTAAACTACGTCATGTCCCTTCCTAGCCAGAAACAGATGGGTTTTCTGTGAATTCTTCAACCATGGACAGGTGTTAAAGAGGCATGCTGCATTGCATTTGTACATGAGGAAAGTATTTCTGATTGTAATGTGGAAAGTGAGTTGGAGAGGGGCAGGTGTGAAGCAGTCTTCCTAACAGCGTCCACTTCGTGCCTTCCCAGTGGCCTGGAGTTCCCTAAGCAAATTGATGGTAGCCTCGGGAGCAGCCACATATGTAGAAATGTTGAGCTGAATGTTGTTAGCCCAGGGACAGGAGACATAAAGCTATTAACTGTTTGGGGTTCTTAGGGGGGACCTCTGGTTCTACCTGCTTGGGTCTACATGCCTGGCAGTACCACTGTGAGCTTTGCTGTCTTCCCCTGAGTTATTTAACTTCTGTTGCTTCAGTTCCCTCTTCATCCTCCTGGGAATAAACAAAGGATACAACTCAGAGTTACTGTGTGGAGGAAGTAAATGTGTGTGTATGTGTGCACGTGTGTGTGTGCACGCACTTATGTCTATTTGTAAACACTTAGAACAAAAATACCACTAGGAACACAAAGCCTGCAATTTTGAAAATGACTAGGGGAAATTTACAAACAATGAAATAATAGCCATTTTGCCTCTTTATCTTTGTAGCTAAATAATACAGTAATTTGTTTGCCTTTCATAGCAAGTTTCATTAGCATAAGTGCAAATGTTGGGCTTGCACAAAATGCCAACAGATAGTAGTCAGTTACTTTTACAGGGTGTTATATTTTATAACCTTAATATATTCTTATTATATGTCCATGTTATAATATAGTTTATATGAAAAGCTCAGTACTGCCTTCTTATTGAAGTGGTGATTGTTTTCACAGGATAATGTGATGTTTTGGGTTTGAACTGTTAGCAGCGTGGTACAGTGAACAAATTTAAGTGAGACAGATGAATTCAGTTCCTCTTCTTCAGTGAAATTGGTGCGACCTTAGATGTGTTCTCTTAACCATTTTTATCCGTAGTATCCTTACCTTTTAGACCACATTAGTAGAT
Source organism: Petromus typicus (assembly GCA_004026965.1). Classification (NCBI taxonomy): domain Eukaryota; kingdom Metazoa; phylum Chordata; class Mammalia; order Rodentia; family Petromuridae; genus Petromus; species Petromus typicus. The sequence continues at coordinate 102,759 of PVIR01002408.1, forward strand.
TCTCTTGGAATTCAGATAAATAGCACAATGATGTGATCCTTAATACTTTATAGGTATTTCAAATGTGATTTTCTCTTTCATTTAAGAGTTCCTATAAAGGCTAAGCTAGTAAAAATACTTTTTAAATTAGAAAATAAATGATATTTAAATATTAGCTATTATTACAGACATTTTAAAAATAAAAAGTGTTAATTCTATCATATTAAATTTAATAGCATCTGGAAATTGAGTGGTGAAAGGTCTACCAAATGAATGTGGTAGATATTTAAAACTAGCAAATCTCTAACAAGTTAGAAAGCTTTTA
>PVIR01002409.1:0-102780 GCA_004026965.1 Petromus typicus
TCCAGCACCACGCAATCCCTGGAATGTTGAAGTCCAAGAAAAAAATCTACTTTGGATATTGCAGACCTTTCTGTTTTAGTCAAATACTGTCCTGTGCATTAAGTAAAAGTCAGCTCTCCTCACAGTAGAAATGAGCTTGATCAAACTGACAAGAGTAACTTCTCTTCTAAATTCACCAAACTTGAGCTTCATCATCCAGGTTAGCCCCATCGTGCACACATAAGTGTCCTAATAAACAATGGCCATCAACCTACTGTACAATCTGAAGTTCTATGACACACATCTGCAGATAGCTTTAGAGAGTAAGTATGTACTGTGCCTATCGGCTGCTTACATAAATGCATAATACAACTATTATGAATAGTTACTGAATGAAAAATTCAGTAACTGAGTGAGAAATTCAAGAACGCCATGCACAATGTGTGATGTGAATTAGAAATGAGGAGCCCTGCCCCAAAGAAGGGTCTCAGGGCCAAGCTCAGACACAGAGCCCCCCCTGCTCATGGCTCGACACCTTCTTGCCGCCTCCTGCTCACCCTCAGCATGAACCCTCTAAGCTCCTGTCTTCTCCAGTCCCTCCAGTTTTGTGTCTCCACTAAGTCAGACGCTCAGATTTCCGACGTTCTGCAACACCCCAGCCGTATCAGCCTCCTCAGCTCCCTCCCAGCTCTTGTGGGTAAGCTCTTCCGATAACAGACGTGTGTGTCTTGCTCTTCAGACACTTTTAGGATAATCTGGAAAATTTGTTCTGAATAGTGTAGCATCTTTTTGAGGAACAATTCACTCAGTTCTGGTCATAGCTAAAATTATTTTTCCACTTCTGCCTGAAAATTGCAATACTTTTCCTGGCTGAAATTCTTTTCTAGTCACTTGTGAAATTTTTTAATTTACCATTCAAATAATTAGACTGAGGTATATTTTGTATTTGTGCCATCAGCTGTGAAGAAGGAAAAGAGTAGCTTAAAGTGTGGTTTCTCAAAACTTAGCTCAGAGAAAATATAAGTTATATTGAAATTTCTTATTTCTCTGCTATGCTAAAAAAATCAATTCTGATAATTATATTTAACTTTTAATAGTATAAAATTTTATTTTTATTTAAATAGTGCAGCTGTTTATATCTTCACATTTGCCACTCATGTTATGGTGGTCAGCTTAAAAATAGGATTTTCTTAAAGTAGTTAAAATGAAAAAAGAGTTTTCCTTTAACTGAAATGAAAATATATATGACGATGTATATTTGGAATGCACACAGAATCCACCCAAAAGATATATACACACTTAAGGAAAAGAAAACTTGTCTAAATATTTTAATATTAAATGTACTGAAACACCATGAGCTCAATACAAGTTACCTTTGGCCTCTTGGATTACAAGAGGTGTTCCAACTGTCAGCCAGTCATTTCCCAGACATTTATTATTTTTTCCTTTCTGAAGTGTGAGCACGTATTTACATGGCCTATGCATAAAATTATGATAATGTCACCATCACTAAATAACAGTCTACCTTTTAAAGATTCTGCCTTTAAAATCTGTGCTATTGGCGTCTGATTGCAGCTAAGTGTGTGATGAGACTGGAATTGAGTTCAACTTTTTGATAACAATTGGCTCAGTTTAACATCAGTTCAGCACAAATGACAAAAATCGCATGGAAAATTTATCGTCAGGATCATTTTAGGCCTGGTTACGGAACCTGTGCGGGTTCCTCAGAGGTGCTGGCAATCCGAGTGTTGGTAACTATATTTGTTGAACAAAATGAATAAGACTGGGAAGCCTTTGAGTGGAAGAGGTGGTGCTCTGAGAACACACAGAACCAGGATCTGTGAAAACAACGGGAGAACAGAGATTCCCGGGACACATTAGAGAAACCCTTGCCCACTTCCGTCCACTGTCCCTTTGAAAGACAGGTCACATGCAAACAAGAGAAAAGTTGGTGACCACAGGGACCAATCATCCACCCACTTATCTCAGACACCATGAGTTCACCAATCAGTGTGGTGCTTGCACCAAAAATGCTAAGCTGTAGGCATCTATGAAGCCAGTAATAGAAGGACTAAAGAATTATTTGTAAAACCTAAGGACAGTCATCCTAAGTGACACATTACCATGTATATAGAATAAAAAATGAGGATGAGAAAACTATAAATGACACCAAGAATGTTCTTCATTCATGTGCAGATACAGGGATAGAACACAAGTGTCTGAGGCTGAGGGAAAAGAGAGCAGTGCATTCTTTATGATTTTTATGCTGAATTGTAGAGTATGCAAATGATTCAACGAGGACTGAAAGAAAATCAGTGTTTGCACTCTCGTGTAACTTGACAGACTGGTGGATTACTTGTGGTGGTCCTTTGCTGAAAAGCCTTAAAACAGATAATTAAGATCAGCAGTCTTGCTCTGAATGAAGAGTCAGTGGATTAAAATATACATAGAAAACAATCAACAAAGTCAACAGACATTAAACTTACAGGATAAAGGTCTTGTTTGAAATAACAATTTAACAAATATTCACAAGGCAGTTTTAAGTGACAGAAATAATTCAGGGCACTTGTGATGTCAGACAATTGATTAAACAACTATCTCTACTTATAATTCAGCCATGAGAGAATAAATGATAGGAACAGTGAGTGATTTTGTAGTAGAGAAGGTGCTAAATGTTGTGCATGAATAAAATCGTCCCATATGGTATAATGAATTGGGTGTTCAGGTTAAAGAAGTGGGGGGCTGGATTGAAATATTAAAAAAAGTGGTTAGGACAAGTCTCACTAAAAAGAGACACATAGACAAAGATAAGAAGAGAATCAAGTTGTCCACTATGTGCATAATTTTGGGTTTTAGTTTCAAGAAAGTGGATTTTTTTTGTTCCCCCCCCCCCGATTATGGTACTTAACTTGGTGGTGATCGAGTCTGAGGATACCTAAAAGGACTGAAATCTCTTAGTGGTAAAGGTGCTGAAACGGATCGTGTTCTGGGTTTACTGCAAGATGAGACTTAGTGGTTTTATTAAACCCTTGGGTGGGCAGAGCAGGAAGACAGAAGTCAGGTTCAATTTAAGTTTTCTCGTATAATGACATTTTAATTTTTTTAGTGTATTGGTACATGTTATTAATTCACAGTCATCTTGGGGAGCATTCCCATGTGCACACCAACACTGGATTCCTCTTCTCTTATGCCCTTCTCCTTCATCCATTCTCCTCCCATTTCCCTATCCCAGTTTCATTCCTGTTGATATTATTGTTGTTAACTCATGTCACAACACACAGAAGTCACTAGCTCCTGTACATGGCATGACTTTGTTCTACTTATTTTTCCTTCTCTCCTCCTTGCCCTGTGCCCTTGTTCTCACGTCCTACTTCTTTATTGTAAGAGCTCTACTACCTTGTATTTTTTCTGTCCATCGTTCATTATTCTCTGTGTGCATACTTTACCTCAGTCAAATGAGAGATACCATATTATAATACGGTGCATGCCTCATTTATTTCACTGAACATTATATTTTCTGGGTGCATTGATTTTTTTTTTTTTTACAAATGTTTCAAATGTGTCATTCTTAATACATGAGTAATATTCTATTATTTGTAGATACCACATGTCATCTGTTGCTGGGTGCATGGGCTGTCTGTAGTGTTGAGCTGTTGTGCTCCTGTACACACTGGAGTGCAGGTATCATGGTAGTATATCTTAAGCTCTTTAGAGAAGGTTAGCAGAGGGATAAGTGGATCATACGGAATTTCTAATTTCCATACATTGTGAAGTTCCAACACTGATGTTCATACTGGTTGCGTTGGTTTACATCCTCAGAAATAATGAAGGAAATTTCCTTTTTCATAACAACCATACTAGCATCTGTTTGAGCTTGCTGTTTTAATAATTGCCATTCGGGTATATTTTAGGCTACTGAGGATCTGAGTTAGAAGAAACTAAGACAAAGAAAAGCACAGGTCGATTCAAGTGCTCAGAACTGCACTTGCCTTGGAAATCAGTGCTAGCTTCCTCTGCCATTAAGGAAATAAGTAAAAGAAAAAGAAGAACATGACCTATCTGAAAATAACACTTTCCCATAAATCTTTTCTATGACCGCATTATGGATTGCATTAAAGTTCTTATGTGGGTCTACAAAATCTTATCTTCAGAGGATCTCTGTTCCTCCACCTAGGCTTTTAAACCATCAACCCTTGTACATTTATCTGACAGGCATACAAATTTTGCCATGTTTGTTTGTCATTTCTTTTAGGAGATTTCAACTCTCTACTTTCCTCGTGTCCCTGAATTTCTCTTACTTCTGAATATTCTGTCATTTCTCAACTAACTTTCTGCTCAGACCACAGAATTTTCAGTGGTCTCTACAATGAATTCTCAGCAGTGAAGAGCACATGAAGATTTTCTTTTAGATCAATAAATTAAAATACTAAAACTATCTCTGTAGTTATTGACAAACTATTGATATGTGATGTAAAAAATGAAGACCTTTAAAATTTTAATTTCAAATATATCTTTATATCTAAAGTGTAATGTGAGAGTTTTGATATAAAGATAACCACCAAAATTTTCTTGTGCCCAGAGGTAGGATTTCTAGAAGGTGATTGGTTACTGGAGGCTTAGTTGATAAGTAAATTGATCTCATTATGAATTCATAGCTGCACGTGTTCTTGAGAGGCACGATCTTATCAGAGGAGATGGCTCACTATAGGTGTGATATGGAACAGTATATTCCTGTCCCGGAGTCTTCCTCTCTGCCCCCCTGGTGCCATCAGCAGAACAGCTTTCCTCTGCCATGTCCTTCTTCCTTGTGATTTCTCCCTTGAACCCAGCCAAACATGGACTGAACTCTCTGAAAATATGAGCCAGGCAAATCTGTGCACTTTTAATTTTCACATGTCAGGAATTTTTGCTCCAGTGACAGAATTTGTTTTTTAATTTCTGATGTGAAATGCTATTAAATCAGTTCATATACAGTCACTATATAAACACCTTTGCATTTTTAAAGTTTAAGGGTATGCTTCTATATTGCACATTATTGAGTCTGTAATATTTTGGATCATTATTATACACCATTTAAAATTTGTATCTTTGTGTGGAATCAAAAATTGCTATCATTTTGTTTTATACTACCACACTGCTCTGAGGACACCATTTTTAAAAAAATAAACAATTAGGTAGTAAACATGAGAATACAAAACAATACAGAAAAATAACTCAAGAGGAACAGAAAAAGAAAATTGTACAATGTTGATATGATAAATATACTACATATTCTCAGTCAACTCTCTACTTTCTACTTTTATTATTATTTCCTAACAAACAAAAATGTGGACTATATTAGCAGTTCTCATAAGACAGATAATTTTAGTTTGATGAGTATTATTCTTTAAATAGCACGTATTATGAAATTATTTGTATAATATTCTGCTTAAAACTAGCATTTTCTCTTGTCAAGAAGGTCAGAGCTGATATTTAAAATCCTTTTACTTCATTACTACTTGCTGACATTCCTCATACACTAATACTCATAAATTTTATACATTTATTTATACCCTGAAGCTATGGAGAGAAAATTCTTTGGGTTTATTTATTAAGCAAATATAAAAATAGACATGACAAAATCTAGCTAATGGATTTTTTTTTTTTTAAGAAACTAAGAAAAAAGAGCTGAGGTGGAAAAAGTTAAAATTACTACACTAAGTTCATTAAGAAAAATTGTAGAAAGAAAAATGGTATTCTCTGCATTAGTAGATTTAAATTAAAAATATACACATAAAAACCATTTCTCTGCAAAAAAATAAACATTATTTTTAAGCTTGAACAACAGTATTGCTCATGGAAAACAGTATTTTACATAATAGCACATAAAAACAAAAGTGAGATTATTACCATTTATCATAGCTTAAAAAAAAAACAGTAATGCAGACTAAGATATAAATCCAACTAAACCAACATAAAAATCTAATTGATTAAATACACTGTGTTCTTTTTCTTCTTTCATTTTTTCTTTTTTGTTCGTTTGTTTTTAGTTTTTTGAGATAGGTTCTCATTTTATAGGTCTGGTTGGCCTTGAGCTCACTATGTTGCCCAGGCTAGCCTTGAATTCAAAGCAATCCTCCTGCCTCTGCCTCCTGAGAGCTAGAATTACAAGCATCTGCCACCACACAGGGCAAGCAGTGTATTTCTGATCACTGAGATTTTTATTTTGGTTCAGTTGAATCTATATTTTAGTTTGCATTACTCTTTTTATATGAAAAAATTTAAAAATTGAGGTATCCTCGTTTTCTAATAAAATCAAGATTATTTATATTTTTGGAAAGTGAAGATACGCAAGAAATGTCAGTAACCATAGTGAGATTTCTTTCATACAATTTTAACAAAAAATTTCAAAATTATAAGATGTAGTGAATCACACATTAAAGAGAAAATCCAAACCTGTCTGAAGATAGTTCAGAAGCAACATCTATTGAAAACATCACACCGCTCTTACTTTTCACCCCTTTACAGATACTAAGCCGACTTTATGTCTCTTTCCTTGATTGCTAAACAAACTTCCTAATATTGCTTTTTGGTAGTTGTCAGAAAAATACAGTTAGAGAGAGCACTTGAGTGATCTAAAGCCAATAAAGCAGTTGAACTTTTCATTTTCCAAAGTAGAAAATAAGGAAGTGAGCTTCACTGATAATGCCATAGAATTCACCACTCCAACTCACCTGTGTGGAAAGAGTCTCTTTGGGGGACACCAAGAAACTTTGAGGCCCAGGGCTTGGGTTGGCATAGATGAGAATCCAAAGACTGAACTACAAATGTATTTGCCTTCCTATGTCAGGACCCAGGAGCTTGGGTACTCTCAACGTAGGAAGCCTGAGAAACATTTCTTTCTGGGCACCTTTTTCCATGTAAACTAGGAAAAATACCACGAGTTCCATGAAAGGTTACAGATGGAATCTTACGCATACATAGAAACATTCCCCTTGGCTTTGCATGGAAATAGCCACTTTTATGTAAGTTGGAATCCACTTTGGTTGTTGTATTTAGTATGATTTTACTAATCAAGATACAGGGTGGAGTAATACAAGATAAAATGTGACTCATTAACTACACTCCTCAAATAAGAGCCCATTAGGTGGTCTGTGATATGTCATGCAGTAAATTAAAAACTGTAATGGAAACATGGACCGGCTGTTTTTATTACCTATCCTGTCACAAGCTGCAATTAAGTCAGTGAACCACAGGTAAAATCAAAGGCAGAAAGGGACACTGAAGAGCTGCCAAATGAAATGATGGTGAGTCACCCTGGTCCCCACTAGCCTTGTGTGAATAAAGGATGAGCTTTTCCTTACAAAGAGCACAGCTCTGTTCCAGTAGGTCTTATAGAACCAAGAATTCTCCTTCAGCAGATGTTGGGAGGCCCGACTGACAGATATTTTACTTAAGGGACCACATTATTTTAGACAAGAGCATAATAATCAGTAAACTATCCTAACATCTATACTTCCATTAAAAGACCACAGAGTTAGAATAAAGTAGATATTATTGTAAGAGGATTATCCACCTGATCATTAAGGGATGAGAAGTTGACTTAGTGAAGAGCACTGAGTCATGGGAAGGATTCTTAAAATCACATGGGAGTTAAGAGTGGCTCATACCAAGCAAAGCTATGGTGATAAGAGGGGACAATGTTGAGATTGTAACAAAAAGTAAGGAAACAAATTTTATATATATGGGGGGGTGGTAGGGTGGGTGGGGCTATGGGAAAAAATGAGAATTAAGTTGTGTCTTATACTGGTACAAATCCCCATTATGGAGTGCAATCATGATGTGTATATTTAATGTACCAATAAAGATAATTAAAAAAAAAAGAGTAGATGCAGAAATATTGGAGCACACTCTTAACAGTGCCCCTTGAACTATAAGGAAGTTAAGCTCCATTAATCCCATAATAACTTGAGAATGTCATAAGATGGGATTCACCTAACTTGAACAACAAAGCCTACACTGCCTTAGGCGTACTCAGAACACATATGGCAATATACAGATAGACAGTCCTCTAGAAAAGTTAATCTATTTTATAGCAAAGTGCTGATGATCTCATACAATCTACTGAAAGCGTGTATGAAATAAAAGCAATGCCAATGCCATGTGTTATGGAACATCAGTTATTTATCCCTGTGGTCATGTAAATAACTGAGAACTATAACTCCCATACACTGTCCAGCATTAGGAGACATTACTGACTGCAGATGAATAACCTTGGAAAGAAGAAAATTTGATGTGTGGTTTCTACTGAATGTATTTTTCTTTTTTCATTATCAGAAAGTTGAAAAATGTTGTCACATTCCCATATTTCTGGACCTTCTGCAACACAACATGGTTAAAGAAGCACAACAGCTTGTGTAGAAGACAAGTGGAAGATGAACTGGGGAAATGGAGAACTCTGACCTTGCTGCTCAACTCTTGGTTTACTCCTTATTCTATTGGCAATAGATGGTTCTCAGAGGTTTCAAAGAGAGAAATGAACCAAACATAAATGAGCCTGAAAATGATTCTGCTGGGGTCAGGGAGGAAATCACTTAAGAATATTTTTCAATCTTTCAGAAGAAATGTAAAGAGCATTGAGCCTAGAGGAGTAGCAGCAGGAACAGGAAGGAAAAGGTTTTCAGGGTATCAGCTCAGGACTTTGTGGCTGGGTAAATAAAGAGGCTTTGAGGGTGCAAAAATACAAAACGTGAACATTGTCAATGTGATGCCACAATAGAAAGAGTTAATAGAGTATTCAGATGAACAATGTCTGGGATAAATGATGATAAATAAATATCAGTTACATACTGGATGCAAACGCAGCTTTCTTGTTGCATAATAGTGAGAGTGTGGGCTTTGGAGACCCACTTCCTGCCTTCAAATCACAGTCCATTCCTGAGCAGAAATAGAACCCACTGCAAAAGTTTCAGCTTTGTGGGCCCAAAGTGACTCTTCTTTAAGGATGAAGAAGACAAAAGTAACCACCTTCATGCTTGCTTTTTTTGTTGTTGTGGTTGTTTGAGTCTGAAATGAGTTAAGGTGTAGTAAATGCTTTAGATTATAATAAGTCCAGCTCTTGTGGGCATTATTTTATTAAATAATAGGTAATCATCTTTCTCCTTTAACATATCCTATCTTAGGACCAGCTTAGTTCTGGATTACTGATTCCACACTAGATGGTTTATCTGCAAATGTGGAATAGTCAGATTAGTCTCAAAGAAATCATTGTATTCTCAGTCCTGCCTAACCACAATAGTTCCACTTTGCAATAACTTTGACATGTCTCTCTCTCTACAGAAGTAATCTAGAAGAATGTATTGTGTGCTCTCTATGTAACTCCTAAATGCTTATCGTTTGCAAATATTGTCTCAAAGTTGATATATGATCAACTTCACTATTGATATACTTCACTATATGATATACTTCACTATTTCACCTAAAAAGTGATTTGTTTTTACAAAAACAGTCTTATAAAAATCATGCTTGTATACACGTTTAGTCGTGTGAAATTTTTGCTTTGGCCACATTGGTTTTAGCATACAAATATCCTCCTCTCATCAATATGATGCCATGTTTTGAAGTCATGGCATGAATCTCAGTTTTCTATTGTATTTTTTCAATAAAATCTGGCGCTCCATCACTCTTGATCTCCACACAGAAGTCCTATTGATGTTGCTAAGAGATGTACCCATGAATCAGGCCGCTAAATGACACATAATAACTGAGAGACTGCATTGCTCCAGGGATTAATGATAGGCCCCTGACTCACAGGTCAACAACTTGAATCTAGACTTGGTTAATAGTAGCTAAAAATTGCTGCCATCTGATGTTCAATTGACAGCCAGTGAAAGGAGACCCTGTGTAGAATTCTGAATTAACAGGTGCCTCGAGCGCAGAATCTCAGAAACAATGGGCGAGTTAATAGATCAAAGATTAAATGGATGTGGAGATCCAGCCACCCTCTGTTCGGTGCAGGTGGTGAAGCTCCCCCACCCAGCCTGCTGATCCTGCACTCCACCCCTTCTAGCCCACACGCGGGAGACCTCTTCCTTCTGCCACAGTGTCAGTACAAGCTCAGCAAACAAACTTGGAGAGGGAAGTTTGATCGGTGTCAAAAATGCTTGTTTGCCTCAGAATGTATATAAATTTCATTTTAAATACAACTCCTATAGTAAGAAGACTCTACATTTTTATGATATTGATGCATAAAGAGCCTTTCTTTGACATACACGAAGATGTACACAGAGCAGTCAAAGGATGGAATGACCCTTCAAGGATTAAAATTAAGTGAATGCAAACTCTGCTCTTTAATGAGTGCATTAATTACTTCTATATTTTCTTATTGACGTTATCATTAAGATCTTATTCAACAGCATGTCTCTTATCTCTTAAGAAATGTCACCAGTGATTTTTTTAATACTTGGCCTATCATGAGTAATAATTATGCATTTATCTGAAAGTAAGGGACTTTGTAGAGTATTTTTGAAATTCTTAGTGTAACCTTAAGAAGTATATATTCATTCAAAATAGGAGGAAAACTGCAAAAGTATGTGTTATTCTTCCAAATGACATGATCAGGTGGAAATTGAAGCCAAAATTACCAACATGGCAAAACTCAACTGAGATGTACAGTGTTCTGTAACTCTTAGAATATGGAAGAGGAAAGTGTATCCTCAGAAGTGTAGAGATATTTAGCCTTTAGCTTCTGTCCTTTCATACTTCAAGTTATTTCTCAACAAAGATTTTGCAAAACTTTCAACATTATCTATTCATGCTTAGGATCATATTTATAAGTAAGCTATTTTATATACCCTCTACCTTAGTTTCCTCAAATGACCATTTTTCCAGCTTGGAACAATGCACATATAAAATATTATCAAATTTAAAAAAATGAAGTTATCAGAGTAATCCTCTGTGCTCCCTCATATCACCAGTATGTGTGATCTGATGAAACATTTTCTACATTTATTGTGGTGAAACAAGTAAAAAGAATATTGTAATTGATTTTATTGTTATATTTATATAGAGAGAGTATTTTTTTTCAAATTGATCCTTTTGAAATTTTAAATCCAGTCCTATCTGACACTACTTTCTCATTTCATTATTTTTTGAATCACATTAGAAAAGGTCTGCTTACTTTCTTTTTAGTGTTCTCAATCATCTTGTCTCTACTGACATAAAATCTCTTTCCTTCCCATGCTTCTTAATAAAATAATTTATTTATAGACAGCATAGGAAGATCATGTCCAGACACCGTGCCCCTTGCTCTCTGTAAGTGGTTTGCAAAAGGCCAGATGCCATTGACCTTTCCAATGACTAGAGTAGGTGATTCCACAAAAGGCCACTTTCTGCCCTTGATTGAATTTGAGATCACCTTTCTCAACTAAACACTGAATGAATGGTCATTCTAAGTTCAGAAACCTGAATTTTCAAGCTTTAAAAATTTTGAATCTTTATTTCAACTGTTAAAATTTCTCCTTCTGTCATTTGATGCTATTTTCCACTTGATACAAATCATTTGCAAATGTAAATGGATTTTTATTTCAGTCTTAAACTCACAAACTCAATAGGAGCATCAAATAATTAACAACTTTGATGGCATTTCTTCATTATTTTTCATGTTGTCTTGTTATTTGACCTATGTTCTTCCTTATCTTAAAAAAAGGATGAATTATAGAAATGTACAATATATACTTACACAATGTAATATGACAAAATAAATTAAATACTCAAGTTTTATAAGATAACCAAATAGTAAAATAGATTACCACAAATGACAAATTAACATGCATCTCAATTTTGAAAGGTTCACTGTACATAGAGTGATGTATATGTGGCTGCATGTATACATTTCAAAGCAAGCAAGTGCACACTTGCAAATCCACATGGATACATACTCACATACACCCAAAACTCACTCAGGGGAATCAGACCTTGCCTTCCTATCTCTTAGCTCTAGGACATAGGGATCTCTTATGATCATTTCAGTGGGACACTAAGTCATAGAACTGATGACGTTTTCAACATTTTCCACTACTAAAGCCAGTATCATCATCAGTAACTGATTCTGCACCATATCCTTGAAATCTGGGTTCACCTTTACTTAGCTCAGTTTGCTGAAAGTGTCTGTTCAAGAGATGATAAGAATTAGGTCCCAGTACATACATCATGGACGATCAGCTGTACGAAAGTTTAAAACCAAGACTGACAACTCTGACACTGGGTGTGCTCAAGGTGAGCTGGAGTGGGTGACCTTGCATGTGCCTGTCCCCATTTGCAGTGGTCATGCTCGGAAGGCAGAGGACAAGGAATCCTCTGTGTGGAACAAGCTCTGCTCACCGTGCTGGCCAAGGTGATGAAAGAACATCTTTGAAGAACTGAGCCAACCAGTGAAAGGAATTGCTGCAAAGCTGCTACCCAGTGTTCTAGAAGATTGCTTCAAACGACCATCATTTTTTAAAAAAAAATCTTTATTGGTACATTAAATATACACATCATGATTGCACTCCATAATGGGGATTTGTACCAGTATAAGACACAACTTAATTCTCATTTTTTCCCATAGCCCTACCCACCCTACCACCCCCCCCATATACATAAGATTTGTTTCCTTACTTTTTTGTTACAATCTCAACATTGTCCCCTTTCACCTTATTTTACATTGAGCATTTTCTATTTCACAATATATAACATACAATGCTAGGACTCATTTTACGACCATCATTTTTTAAAGTGGAAGATAAAGAGTTTACAAACTACAGTATTGAAAATGGGGCTTCCCATATCAACGAACAATAAAAACACTAAAACCATCACTAGATTATTTTAATACTAGAATAATAATCCAACTAATACGTAATGATGCCATTGTTTGTATGTTGATGAATGCATCTAAAAATGAACATTTACATGTTTGGTGCCATGTTTATGAGGATACTGATAATGCATCCATCATGCTAAGCAAACATAGTTGGCCCATCCCAGCAAGACAAAATTTTTGTTCAGTTTTGGGGTTCAGAGCCTGTCTTCAGGGGATGAGATGTGCCACCTGAGAGCCAATATCTCTGTTGAACCAGTGTCTCTGGACCTAACTGAATTCAGTAACTCTTCTCCCATGTCCTATGTGTGGGTACTTTACTGTGGCAAAGATCTCCATCACTAAAATGAAGAGATTAGCACCAGTCTCACAAGATTTGGAAGTTAAAATGTTATTTTGTACACATGTAGCTCGTAAATTTATTTCTTAGTATGTATATTGTTAGCATTCAATTAAGTATTTTATTAACCATTCAAATCTTGACAGAAATCACTAGCAACTCATGTCAATAAATGTGCCGATATGAAATTGTATTTCTATTTCATTTTAGGAGATATAAAAAAGTCTAAATTAGATTTCTTGATTAAGTAAAAGGATTAAAAAATAATGTAAACAAATATATATTATCTGATTACTCTACAGTTTAAATTATGTTAGGTTATCTGTGCATTCTTTTGTTCTTTCAGCTTTTGCTAATTATCATCCCAAACATCAAAAAGGGAGACAGTTCTTGCTATCACCTTGACATAGCTTACAGATTTGAAGAACAAATTGGTGAATAAATTCATTGTGCTTTCATATGGTTTTTGCTACGGTGGGTAGGAATATAGAGGATGAAAGTGTTGATTTAGGCCTAGGAGGAATAGAGGCCCAGAGACAGATGCTTAAAGAAATAATCCTAATTAGAATCTAAAGAGTGAACCTGTTGATGTGTGAGACCATCATGCTCATGTACTTGCACATGTGTTAAGAAGTACCAGAATCATTAGCAAAGGGGTTAAGACAGTACTCTAAGAAGAAAGGATGACTAAGCACAAATTTTGGGAAAACTAAAAGTCTATTTCATTAAAGCAGGTGTCTCTTGACATTGTAATTAAACCAAAACAAATGAAAATTCTCTTCTGATGAATCTGTAACTTTTCTTTATTGTAAAAGTAGTAGTTGCTTGTTATTTTAACTTCTTAAAAATATCCAAAAGCTAAGGTGAAAGGGGACAATGTGGAGATTGTAACAAAAAAGTAAGGAAACAAATTTTATATATATGGGGGGGGTGGTAGGGTGGGTGGGGCTATGGGAAAAAATGAGAATTAAGTTGTGTCTTATACTGGTACAAATCCCCATTATGGAGTGCAGTCATGATGTGTATATTTAATGTACCAATAAAGATAATTAAAAAAAATCCAAAAGCATAAAAACATAAAGAAGCAATATTTTTATTATTATTTTACCTAATGGTAATAACCTGTACAGATTCTGTATTTTAATGATAAGCACACCATGTCCACAATATCTCTGCAAACTGTGAAGGATCTGGAATGAATAATCTACATGGATACTCACAAATTAATCTTCTACAGTTCCACTGCTGCTGGATCTGAGAAAAAAAAAGAACTCTGCTAGTGCTACAATAAATGGAGCATGATGTTGGCTCATTTTGCATCCTGTGCCCCAAAGTCCTCAAGAGGTATTTTGTGCAGTCTTTATGGATTCCTACATGTGCGGTGGCTTCTGGGCTGCACCTTGGTAATGAGGGATTCACCACTTTCACAAACAAGCCTACTCCAGGTTCAGAAAGAAACTGTGACCTCATCATGAAAGACTCTTACCCCAAACCGAGCCCTAGGAAGTGGCCTGATCAAAAGCTGTCCATACTTGGATTCTTAGAATCTCGTGTAAAAAAAAAAAAAAACATATTAAGAGAATGGTCTACAGTGGAAGACTCTGTCAACATGAATCTATAAGGCATGCTAATAGGTACCTGGGTAGGGACCACGAACACATTTCATTATTTAGGTTCTTGAATAAAAACAACAATACACCCACTCTTCTCCTGGATCGCATAAAAGTGCAAATGAAAAATTGATCAATTTCAGCTTCTTCAGAGAGCTCCAGTTTTCACCTTCATTTTGGGCAGCAGCCCTTGGCTCTCAGTCCTGATACTTAAACCTCCCATCCCAGACTCATCAGCTTCCTCTTAGGGATGCACATGGGAAGTGGCAGTGAGCTCCACATATTCTACTGAATCCTTCAGTCTCTCATGTGCAGACAGACCCTCTGCATTCTTCCTTTTCCCACGCTGTGAGTAGCCATTGGAAGCCAGTATTGTAAATTCTTGTACATATATTTGAATATTTTATGCTATATCTGTTTCTCCAGTGTGCACTGACCCATACACTGAGTCTGGTCCAGTGTAATTCTGGACAACATCCCTTCGTCAGAGGCAGAGGTCTTAACGAATGAGGCTGGATTCATCAACAGAACTGCCAAAGGAAGCTGAAAATGACCTCCAGACTGAGCTCAGAGGGTTAAAATCATCTTCTACTGCACTCATTTAATAAATAAATCATTCATTATTTTGACTGGAAGCCAAAGCAAATGTCTCCTGGATGGTCAGTACTGCTTGTTATTTGCTTAAAAATAAACAGTAATTAAACTTGACAATCTAGCAACTGAAGTTGAAGTATTGTATGGGATTGACTTCTCAAAATCGCTCCATGTTGTACAATATTTGTAATTATTATAAATGACATACTATTCAGAAAATATACAATTCTACCCAATTTAGGATGCCTTAGGTTATACAGTACATTTCTTAAGCACAGGAGCAAAAATCAAGTTCATTACTTCTGATTTATAAAAAAAAATTCAAGACTTCTTAAATATAAAGAAAGAGGCAGTAACAGAGACAGTAGAAAGATGAAGTCTTAGGGGCATAGAGACAAATATAATAGCGACAGGGATGGAGACATGGAAATTAATATATGAATATCTAAGTAGTGGAAAGTTTTTCTTTCTTTTATTAAAACAAGCAAATAAAACATCTTAAAATGACTATATTTTATCTACATGTTCTAGAGAGGCGTGATGAGATCTTTACATCATAGCATATAATTATAAAATTTCAAGGGGCAAAGTAGCCATAATAATGCATAAAATGAACTTCATTCTTTTTAAAGATCCCAAAGTCTGTTCCTTGTTATATTTTCCATTTTTAAAATTTTGAGTTCATTTAGAATTGTCACAGAGTTACACAAACTCCCAGAGTTATCCCTGAAGACTTCACCTAACATCTCTGCCTATGATTGTCTTACATCAGTAACAAGAATAATGAATTACAAATCTTACTCGGGTGTGATCAGTTTTGCACCTAGTGCTCTTTCTCCATTCCTGGACACACTCTAACATCTCTTTGTATTTGTTTTCCTACTACATCACTTTAGGCCACTTTACCTGTAATTGTTCTCCAAGGTTTCTTCGTCCTCTGCGACCTGGTTTGGCAAAGGATTTCTCTATTTGATTTTACCTGATTTTATTTTGTGGTAGGACCAGCTCCACATTATGGACACCAAGGCACAGTGGAAGCTAGGCATCACCTGATGCTGACCTTGAATATATGCAAAGTCAAGTCTGTGAAGATTAGCTCTTGTCACCTTGCTAAGTGTTTAGAACAGAATGCTATAAATATACAAAGATACAAATTCTTCTCTTAATGGGATATGCTAATCCAGTAACCCTAAATTAATCTCTATGGCAATAACGACTGTAGTTTTCTGAAGTTGAACGCATTTCTATAATTGTTTCTACATTTATATTAATTGAATACCTTCTACAGGAAATATCATTTCTCTGCGTTTAGTTATCTAGTTCTACAAATGTGTTCAGGTAGATCCAATGGTTTTACTTTTTGGGTGTAATAATCAAGTCTATCAATTTTGTGTATTTTTGCAACTTAGTCCATGGGGAACATTCAGGTTGATTCTGTGATCATTTCATGTGTGCTCATTGATGTTTATTTATTCCTTCTGTAGGGTATTTTTCTTTCTTTTGTTCTCCAAGTTATTTTTTAAGATGAGGAAAATTCTCATCTACTGTGTTTTTTGTTTTCTTTTTGTTTTTTTTTTGTTTTTGTTTTTTTCTACATTACTCATTTAACCATAAAATTTCTACCATTTGAGATAGGCTTTTTATGATCTATTAGTTCTATGATTTTTCTTGGCAACTATTTTATATTGATAGCTTTCTGTGTGTAGAAAAAGATTCACACATGTATGGAGAATTAGCCCAAATAGACATGGTGAATTATCACTTGATCTATTTGTAGTATTGTGCTAAGAATATTTGAAAATATTTTCAAAAGGATAAGGTCCTGCCATTTTCTCTTCTTGTTATGTCATTGTTTAGTATTGGTATTAAAATATTGAAGATCATAAAATAAATTAAAAAGCATTTTCTTTCCTTCTACTGGCTGGAAAAGATTTGTAGACTTTGTATTATTTCACATATAATTTGACAGAATTTGTTGACTTGATTTTCCCTGTTCTAGAAAGACTTTAAGGTCACAAAAATACTTGCTGTGACAGACATTGTGATGCAGTTGTGGTTTAGTATTCTTGAAAGCTGGTAGGCCATGTCTCTCTAGGATTTGCCCTATTTTTCCAAAAACCGGTTTCCAAATTTTAGGAATTTTACAATTTTCTGTCTAAGTTTAATTTCTGCTCTGATTATAATTTCCTTTTTCCTTATGGCTTGCCTCCTATAGAACTCTGCCTCTTTCTAGTTTCTCAAAAAGGATTCTGAAGTTATGGACCTCATAGCTTTGTAAAATTTTTCTAATCAAGATCTTTGGTGCCAGATTTTTTTAAGTATGATATTAACAGCTTTGCATGAATTTTAATGAAGTTTCACCACTATGTAAATCACACATTGTTTAAAATAACTTGACATGTACTGTAATGCTTGATTATTTATAGATATATTGTTTAAATTCTACATATTCAGATTTTCAGTTAAGTACTTTTTGCTGATTTCCAATTCAATTCACTCAAGATTTGAGAATAAATATTGTTTGACTCACTAATTATTAATTTTGTGGAAATTTGCTTTGAATCAGCTCATCATTATCATTTATAAAGATCAAGAATAAATCTCAATAAACATAGTATACAAAAAAGTATATGCACTTTACTGTTGCTGAGTGAAGGGATCCATTAAAAAAAAAAGAAATGTGTCTTTTTATAAAAATTTTATTCGGAGTTTCTATATAATTTTATCTGGAATTTCTAGTCCACATTTATAGGAACACGATCCAATTTCTCAACTGATGTCTATATATTTCAGGCTTTCTTTACAATTAAATGAATTACTGAAGATCTTTAAAGAATTTGAAACTGCATTTTATCTCTCTGGAAAGGCACTATTGTTTTGCTTCATGTAATTTGCTTGCTTATGAAGTTTACCACTGGAATTTTATCTTTTATAAAGGAATTTAGTATTTATTACATAATATTAAATTTCAGAATATTTTTATTCTAAAGTTCACTTGATCTCATAGTAAAATTATCATTTCAATTCTATGCAACTAATATATATTTTATATTTTAGTCCCTTAGTTTTCAAGTTCATAGTGGATGTTATAGATAGCAGATGGTAGTATCTGACCTTTTCAGAAACACAATCTGGCATTCTCTTTCATGGAAGCATCTACACATATTTTATATTAGTAATGATATGGTTGAAATTAGTATTTTCCATTTAGGAAGCATTGTTCAAGCCACTTATATGTTGTTTCTGTATTTCTGCTTATACACATTTTGGCTTTTATTTTTTAATTTCAAAAATAATTGTTTTAAAATATATATACCATTAAGTTACCATGTTAAGAAATTTAAGTGTTCAGTTTATGAGCATTAAATGCATTCTTATCATCATCTTGTAATCCAACATCTATCCACAAAACACTTTGCATGTTGCAAAACTGAAACTATGTGTCTATTTATAGTAATTCTCAATTTCTTCTTTCTCCTTAATTCCTAGAAGAATGTTGCTGAGTGTTGCAACTCCAAGTACCAAAGTATTAAAAATTTTGCCCATTTATGACCAGTTTATTATGATTATCATGTATTTTAATGGTTTATTGACATTACATATGTCAAAATTTTCTTTAAAATTTATCCAATAGGTATTTCTCTTGTTTATATTTTTGGTTATAAAAAGTACTATTATAAATATAATTACACAAATATCCTATTGATTTCCTGCTTCTTATTACTTTATAAATATGAATATAAATGAGAAATTGTAGTTATTCTATGTATTTTTAAGAAATTCCTCTATTCTTTATCATAGTGACTAGACCAGTTTTGATTTGATTCTTAGAGATTGTCTACAGGGATCTAGTCCTTCTAAATTCTTATCAACAATTGTTATTTTGTGATATTTTTGTTACTATCATTTCTTTGATATTGTTCATCCTAATAATTTCAAAGGGCATAGAGTAGTGCATTATATTATTCTTCGCATTTTGTAGCTTTTTACATTTTTAAAAAAATAATTTATTGTTTGGACCATTTTATTTTCCTAGTAGTTTCAGTAAGTTTTACATGTATGTATGGTTTCACTTAATCAAAATCTTCTTATATCATTTTATGTGCACTGCAATACCTTTATAGGAACACAATCTAATTTCTCAACTGATGTCTATGAGCTATTATCATTTATTTACATTTACATCCATATAAACACCAAACTTAGCCCTTACAGTATTTTAATAAAGCATTTGTGATAAGGAAACATTTCTCAAACTTTATTTTTACATATTACATTTCTTCTATTCTCCTTTTGATTGTAATTTGAGTCATAATTTTTAGCCTAAAGAAGATATTCATGCTAATCTGAGAAACATTCACGGATTTGTTCTCTTATATTTGAAAGAAGATTCCACTGGCAATAAGATTCTTAGTGGAAGTTTTGTGTTTTGTTGTTTTATTCAGCTTTTGTACATGTCTTTCCATTGTCCATTAACCTTTATAGCCTCAGGCAAAAAGTCTATAGTTTATCCATTCTTGCCTTTTTTAATATTTCCTTTTCATTAACTGCTTTTATAATTTCTCTTTGACTTTCATATCATCAATTTACATATCATATATGGAGGGTTTTATATATGAGTTTGTGTGTTAGTGAAAAATCATGCCTGCTATTCTCTGAGATACTCAAGTATTTGACTTTGTTTTTCTCAGTAATGATCATTGTTGAGCATCATTTCTATATGATACGGACATTATTTATAATATATATTATATGTAGCTATTTCTGCTCCTTCCTCATAGACACTGCTATTTTCCCAAGACATTTTCATTATGAAGACACTTTATCTCTGTTACCATGTTTCTGATTTCTAATATGTTTATTTCATCCTCTTAAAATTCCCATCTATCTGCTAAAATAATTTTGTTAGTCTTACATTTTATTCCTAGAGCATTTAATGAGATTTTTTGTTGTTCTGTTTGTGATTATTGGTGGGTCTTTTGAAAGTATTATATGTATTGTTATTTATAAGCCTTATAATTTTTTATTGAAAGCCAGACATGTTGTGTAGGATCACGGAGTTATTTACCTTAGTTGAATGTCTCAAAACATTTCTTTCTTTTCTATTGCCAAAACTCAGTACAAATGTTTGTGTTAATGTAAGTCAATGACAGTGAAACTTTTGGACACCCAGTACCCAAAACACAACCCAAAACATCATTGCCAACACTGCAATTAAGTATTGGATGTTCAGATTCTGGGAAGATGCTAGTGGGAGTTGGCTCATGTCTGATAGAAAAGGCTCTGCATGCTCACTGTGGCACATATGCCACAGGATTTCCACCACTAATCTAGGTAGAAGTTGGGCTGTGTTTGTGATTTCTTGTTGCTGTGTTGTCCTAAGAGCTGCATTGGTTTTGTATTTCATGAAATATTTATTGTGTACTCAGCAGGAAATGATAAAGTGATGTAAATGTCATGGAGATCGAAATGTTCTTTCATTTTGTGTTTTAGAGAGTCACTTTTAACCACTTTCTCTGGTCCTGTATCTCATGAGTATTCACCAACGCAAAAAGATCAACAAGTTTTCCTTATTCTACCATGAAACATCCACAAAATTTATCAATTTAAGCATTTACAAAAATGGGGAAATGGGTAGAATCCAAGAGAATGAAGCCTCATCATCTTCAGACATGGCTACACTTTAGTTAGCTGAGCTCTACTGCATAACAGACTCTTCTTATTTGATGATAACTTTTTTAGTAAAGAAGACATCAAAAATGCATAGACTACCTAAATATTTTGTGGCTCCATTCTACCAGCCACAATCAGCCTATACTAATTGTCACCTGTTATACCTGAACTATTTTTTTTTTTTTTAGGTTTTTTTTGAGACAGGGTCTCGCTTTGTGGTTCAGGCTGGCCCCGAGCTCAGCCTCAAACTCACATCACAATCCTCCTGCCTCTGCCTCCCGAGTGCTGGGATTACAGGCGTGAGCCACCACGCCCAGCAGTAGTATGTGGTACTGGTTGCTGCTGGGTGTGGGTCTCCACACCCAGTATTGTTATGTGGTTACTGGGGAATCGAACCCGGACCCTTGCGCTTGCAAGACAGGCTCCAGAACCACTGAGCTAACTCCCCGGCCCACTATACCTGAATTATTGGCACTGGTGTGTCCCTATCTGTATTGAGTAAATATGAGTTCGCGTGTCTTATTTGCATGGGGGCGGCATCTTAGTTTTGCTTCCCGGAGTTGTTTCCAAAATGTTATGTCTTTGGTATGACAGAGGCCTGAATGTGATGGTAATATGATTTCTCCATTCTACGGGTAGTGGCTATATTCTTTCTAGCTCTTTATTTCTGTGTGAGATCCTCTACTCTATTCTCATCACCTTTTAATGCCTACAGATTGCCAGCTACATATGCTCCCAAGGTCACTCTGTGCAATATTACTCTTTTTCCCAGAATGACACCTAGCCAGAAAGTGATCAGTCTTCAAAACCATAAGTCAAAAATGCCAGCCACACCAGTCTGTCCTTCCCTCACGTATCATCACAATTTTCTTTTTTCTGTCAGGCAGATGAAGCAAGGACAGGCTGGTGGGGCTGGCAGTTGTGATTTAGAGCTTTTAAGGATGATTATTTGCCAACTAGGTCTTATTTTCAGGGAAACCTGATATTATTCATACTAGAAATAGCTTAATGTGAAACAAATGTATAAAATATGAATAGCATTGATTAATAACAGTTGTGTTGTATAAACTCAATTTTCAAATTGATGTTGCAAATTGCATCTCCCAAAAATTGAATATAACATTTCTTGTTATAATTTTTCAATTTTTAAATAAGCCATTATTAATGACTTCTGGTTAAGTTAATTGCATCCCCATACACTTTGTCTAGAAGCTAAAATAATAATAGTCATCAATCTAAAACACTGATTTGGCACACAAATAGATTCTCATGAATTAGGAACTAGAAAGACAAAAGGAACACTTCCTTTCTCACTCACAGAGCACTATAATTCTACATTAATAAAACATGAAAAATTATTTTTTATCTGGACTAATAAATTATGTTCACATATTATGATATTGGTACTCATCACTGAATGATTTAATTATATATAATTAATATATAAATACAATGAATATTTTCCCCCCTTAAAGACACTAGTGGTCTGTATAATAATATTTGGCCTCCAAAAACACACACAAGGATGTGGAGAATTTTGGATATAAGCACACTATAACACCATCAGGATAGCAGAGGGCACAATTTTAGCATACAATGACTAGGATCTTTAAAAAAGATCAAAAAGTTGAATTAAATCCACAGAATATATTAGCAAAGCATAATTTAAAAAGTCCAAGTACCCCAGTTTTTGCAAATAATTACTAGGAACAGGAGGGTTTTTTGTTTGTTTGTTTTTAAAGCAAGCAGAGTCAGTTGTGAGTATATCACAGAGAAGAAGCATTATGACTTACACCAACCAACCACAAAAATCAAAAAGCATACAGTGTGAGTTCAGAGATTAATTGTGTTTGGTTGGATTAGACAGTAATATGAATTAAACTATTTCACAGTGGAGCTAATAGAACAGTGTCACAACAAAAATACTGTCACTGAGACCACCAAAACCAGGTCCTAGTACCTTTATTTTGTTGTATTGCCAAACAAGCTAGCTTTTCTATTACTTCTTTCCAGTCCTTCTTCACATTTCCAAATTATAAACAGTCCATTTTTCTTGGTTATCTACAACATGACCAGCCATTTTTATAGGTTTTCTGCTAGAATATTGTTTAGAAGAGTCTGTCTAATAGGATAACTTGTAACCTACCTAATCTTCAAACTTACTGCTTCCTAATGGAATGCTACTCTAAGATCATACTTTCCAAATAGTAGATTTCTTCTCTGTCTCAATGTTACATGTAATTTTGCTGAAATGGTAATTTGTACAATCCATAATTATGTGCTATGTATTTTTCTATCAGCCTAGAGCAGAGACTGGATCCTCTGCCTTTGTCTTAAATATTCTGCATTCCAACTAGGGTATGTTGGGCACACAGTGATCAAGGTCATAATTAATTAAAGTTTCAGTCTTCCCTTCAGTGATATGCTGTAGCCCTGCTTACCTCCTCTCTTGCCAGAGTCACCCAGTGGCTGTCTTAGGCCACAGGTTTGCCTTCAGGGTGGAGACAACCAAGGAGATTATGCCTCATTCTAGCCCTATGCTGAAAACGTACTGGTGGTAAAAATACATTGACTTAAGGCAATTAACTTGCCTAAAATTTTTGATGGCTATGTTAATTTTATATGAACATATTCAAATGTCATATTTTCTTCATAGAAGCAATATTCTGCCTTGACTTAAAGATTTTTAAAGATGTCCTAAAGATCATGATTTATTTCCAACAAATGACATCAATTTGGTGATATTAGCTTCCAAAAGATGGTTGATGTCATGAGGTTAGAAATCATTCAGTATTTTCATTTTATTTTCTACCAGTAACTCTCATTCTTTACCTAGGTGCTCACCGAACAGCTTTTAAAAGGCAATGGATTTCAAAAGCTCTTCCCTCTACTGCATAATTTCTGCATCTGGCATTGCCATTATATGGCCAATCTGAAGAGAACTTATAGAAAGTACTAAGAGAAAATTAAGAGTGCATCATTGGGTTGTGGCATCATTTCTCCTTTAACTGGCATGTAAAATCAGGAACCTTTTGACTGAAAGTGGTCTTTGAAAGAGGCAGCTTCTGTGAGGTGCTACGTGGAAAGTGTTATGATTAAATTCAGAATTGCTTTTCTCCCTGGCTTACTGCTAAATCTCAACATATGGCTGACTCTACGCATCGTTTAAGAAACTTCATTCTCTATTATCATTTTGAGGGCACAATTTTCAACAGACTGAGTTTCAAATACCTCAATAAATTATTACAATAGGTTCATCAAGCACTGGTTGCTATTATTCTGTTTAATTTTCCACTGTCACACCCTTATGAGTTGCACACAGTGACATCACATGGTGACCCAGGGAGGACCTCCTGCAAGCTGTGTAGGTGCTTGGAGTAGGATGCTAGATGTGGACAGCATCACAGACCAAGTAACAAAGGTGTTCATGCTTTCAGAGAGAGATAATAGATCACATAAAATTTAGTGAAGAAAGTTAAAAATACAAAAATGAGTAATTATTTTGAGTGGAAGAATAACATTTCATTTAAAAGTCATTTGAATTTAGACTTGCTTAAAGTCAAGTTTATGACAAGCATTCATTTGCATAAAATGCACTTAGCTTACGCCTGTAGGAAGCAGGAGCTGTCTGGTTTTGACCTAAGCCTATGGTTCACTGATTCCTGAGCCAGAGGAAAATAAGAGCCCTCTAGATTCTTGCGTGTATGTGTTTGTGTTTTCGTGTGTGTGTGTGTGTGTGTGCGCGCGCGCGCACGCGCGCGCAAGCGGGTGTGAACGTGATTGGGCGTGTAAATTTATTGGGTGACTTGAAATCAATCCTGAGTATAGATGACTTTGTATTGGTGTATTTTGGTATCTTATACTCTTTAATGAGCTGGCCGTAGTCCTCTCTTGCACTGAGAGTGCACTTCCAGAGACTTGTGTGAGTTTCTGTTGTTGCTGTAAAAATTGACAACAAATTTTGTGTCTTACAACTGAACAGATTTATTATCACGACCTGCTGAGGAGCGCTAGCCCGGAATGCGTCCCAAGGATAGGATAAGTGTTAGCTACTTTGATTTTTCCCGGAAGTTCCCAGAGAAAACATTACATGGGTTCTGGAGGCCGCCTGTGCACGTGACACCTCTGCACAGGCCCTCACGTCTTACCTCTCACACTGCACCTCCTATTAGCAACACGAATCGTCCTGTGTAGGATGGACTTGGTACCTCTGTCAAGGACTACTGTGCTCCCATCAGGATGAGTGGGACTTCCTAGGATATTCCCCCACTTCAAGATCCCTACTTTACCAATCCCCATGTCTTTAATTTCCTTGTATCATGCAAGTTTTATGTTCACACATCCTGGGTTCTGGGGACTGATAACTAGAAGCCATTACCCTGACTGTCACAGTAAATTCCAATATTCTATGCAAGGTGGTTGGTAATTTACAATTAGTAGATCTTTCCTGTCTTTCCAAAGTCAGATAAAAATATCAATTTTATTAAATCTTTAAATCTGCTTCTCTATTTCAAGGTATACAAGTAGGTTACAAAATGCTAACGTGGGTGATTTATATTCGATTCCCGAATACACAGCATTCCATGAGCATTTTATTATGTAACCATCCCAGACCCAGTGAGATATGTGTGCTAAAGTCTCACTTTGCCTTCACATGGCTGCTCCATCTCAAACGCTAAATTGCTGGAGTAGCAAAATAGAACTGCAAACCTCCTGACACTTCCTCGAAAACACAGCCTGATTCTGAAGCGATCCCAGCTGGAGTAACATGTTTGAAAAATCAGTGAAGAATGAATTTCATTGTTTCTTTCCAAATCACATGCAGGAAATCAAGCATATGAAAATTATATTCTTCTACCATCCTCTGAATATAGATTAAGAAATGTTTATTAAGAAATAATTATGTAGAGAATGAATAAAAAGTTCTAAAATAATTAATCAAGTAGACTTTCTGCGACTTAGACAGACAGGAAGGAAATGATTTGAGTAAATTAATGCATGATTTGAGAGAAACACTGAAAAGGTTTTTTTGAGGATTCATTAGCATTTACCTGTAAAAAAGATAAAAATATTCAGATTTGAATCGTCATTTCCAACCATGTATGTGTGGCCACATAGAAATAGTATACCTTTTGTAAAATAGGCATTTTTAGGTATCCGTTCAATAAAGATAGGCCTTTACAAATGGGTTTTTCAAACTGGTAGGTTTCTTATATAGTTGGCATTACCTCATATGTGTGAAATCTACTGTGAACCCAACCTACTGACCTTTGGGAAGTAAACTATTTCAGACGGTATGTATGATGCAAAAGTGATATTTTTTTTAAATATAGAAGTAAAATACTCCGGCTCATTATAAAATCAGTGATTTCATACAGAAACAGTGATCATTTGCACAATCCTTATAAGCACCTGCTGTATTAAATAAATGTTCAGAAAAAAGTTATTTAATTGAACAAATTTTCTCATTTTGTGTGCCTAATTTATATATATATATATATATATGCAAATTTTGACAAAGTTATACTTTTATTCCAGAGAGGAGAAGAATTTGGAACATTTAGTACAAAGAAAAAGAGTGAAAGACAATCTACTTCTCAGAATACTACAAATGTTATTTTTCCTGAAACATAGTTCAGATTCTGTCATCTTTACCACTTTGCCTAATAAAGTAGAAACCTAAGTTGGTACTCAGCACTATTCCACAACTACACAAGGGTCCTATGGGATCCTAAAGTGTAAAATACATCTGTCAAAAATGTAGTTCAAGCCTCAAGGAGAGTAACCCTGAAAATCTTGGGAATGAATTACACAAAAAACAATATATCATGCAAACAAAGGACAATGGCATTTACCATTCATAATCCAAATAGAAAAATATAATTTGAAATATTAGAACGTGCAATTTTTCAAAGCCTTTGTTTTAGACATATAGAATAAGAAATTCTAAATATACTTTCAAAGACTTTGCCATTTGAAAATTCAAGTAAATCTGAAAAAACATTCAATAAAATATCAAAATCACTGTTAAAACAAATAATCATCTGTACTGAGAGACAATGAACTGCCTTGAGGTAGGGGAAAAAAATGATAGACTGCCCATAAAAGTTAATAACACTTTTATTAGTCAAAGTTTTGGGGGTTTTTTTTGGGGGGAAAGTAATCTATATGGCAAAAATCAGTGAAAATTTTAATAGAATAGGAAGAAACATTCATATATGTTATACATAGCAATGAAAAAAATCTCATGTAAGTCCTGGTTGAGATTCAAAGAATGCATCTATATCTGAAGCTATTTTCCCAAGACATGCCTCTGATTTGAACACTGGATGTTATGTAATTGCAGAGAATTCACCTGGCCAGGTACCTTCCGCATTATTCTTCCTACAGAGCCAGTAAGGCTTTTTTTTTTTTTTTTTTCAGTTCCAGGGATTGAACTCAGGACCCTGTGCTTGCTAAATAAGTGCCACACCACTAAACTGCGTGCCAGGCCATGTGCAGTTTGTGATGTTTACATATTTCTTGTCTCCTCCAATTGATAAAATCTGGAGTGATTTTTACTGGAGTTGATTTTGCTATGTAACCTGTTTGCAAATAGTTATAGTAAGTAAAGAATAGGACATTGATAACATAACTGAGAAAACACTTAGAACATCATATTACAAATTTTAAATAAGATGCAGATGTTTAAATATTTATTAAATAAGAGCAACATTGGAATGTAAATCTAATTCTTTAGGCTGCAGTATTTTTTAACACACGTTTAGAAACATTATATAGATGATTTTAAGAGAATGAAGGTGTCTTCAGAATTTTGGAAATAAAATATACTGTAAAGAAATTCTACCTTAGATTTTTCTCATTTCAGTAACATTTTTAGGGAACGCCTCACTAAAGAGTGATCCCTATATTGGTGGCTCACGCCTGTAATCCCAGCACTCGGGAGGCAAAGGCAGGAGGATTGCTGTGATGTGAGTTTGAGGCTGAGCTCAGGGCTAGCCTGAACCACAAAGCGAGACCCTGTCTCAAAAAACCTAAAAAAAAAAAAAGAGTGATCCCTATGATAAATACTTCAAAATTCAGAGATGAACTCGTTATTATGGAAAATATACTATCTGCTAAAATTCACTACATGCTTAGATTTCATAACATACTATCCATCCTCAATTTGGCTTCTTTTGAGCTCTAGGGAATGTATCCAGTCCAGTTCATGCGGAGTTGAGACCAATATTGGTTGAGACCAATAGCTAAAAGAGAATGGAAGAATCACTGTCTCCATATCTTTGATCCTCCCTACACTCAATGCTCCTCGCACTTTATTTCCAGACTTCCTCACCATTCTGGTCATACCTGCAGGAGTACATTTCCATTGGCCAGACACCCATGTGAAATTGTCATATCTAGAAATAAACTCAAAATGTGGACAAAGTTCATTGCATTGGAGTACAGTGGTATTTTCTTTGTCATTGATTCAAGGTAATTGATTTCTCTGGCATCCAGCTCCCATGGTTGAACTTGTCAATTCGAAATCTGTAGATGTTTCACAGACTGACTTTCCAGGAACCGCAATGTTGCTGTCAGGAAGTAGCTTTTGTGATGGCGCAGACCTGACTCTTCTGTGACTCTTTCGACATTCGGTCTCTAGCTAGAAACTTTTTCTTAATTTCTTCTTTCCACTGATTATTTCATCTTGTCTACTTAAATTCTCCCTATGATTATAAAAAAGCCAAACTTTTATTCATCATGTTTCATAGCATAATTATCCTTTTTCTTTCCTTGTACATCGAAAATTCTTAAGAGAACTGACTGCTAGTGATAGTAATTTATTCAGTTATGAACATTTTCCTTCATTTATTTTCTTCACCAAGTAATAAAACTTTTAAAGCAAAATCATCCATGATTTTAGGATATTTCTGAAAAAAATCTAAGTTTATACATATACATATATATATGATTTAGTCTAAACTCTGATTTTAATAATATTTAACTTTTCCAACCTAGAGGTTCCTTTCCTCTCTATGCAGTCAACATTAGAACCTGTATTTAATTTAGTCTCTGCTACCTTTTCCATACTTACCTTAATCAGAAAATTATATCTATTCTCTCAGAATTTTCTTAATCAGATTTTATATCCATTCTCTCCTTTTTCTACATCAATTTTCCCATGATGACTTCTAAAATATTCTAAGATTCAGATGCATGGTTGTAGCTGCTCGTCAAGTGCCTGTACACGCACTTGGATACCTCACCAAAATCAGATGTTTAAAACTTACTAAAGTGAAAATGAATTCATTTAGATATAAAGACGTCTTGTACTGCAGTACTTGTGCATATGCAAAACTCTGTTGTGTACTTAAAACTGCGTAAGAGGTGAAGATAACATAGTAATGTATTTATTGCAGAAGCAGATAAGGAAAACAAGGAGCACAAAATTTGCGGCAGTGTCAGAAACATCAATTACCTTTTGATAATGGCTTCTCACACACAAAGATGTCCAAAAGCATTGAGTCCAGTACTATAATACACAGATTGTCTTGCTGCCAATTATACTATGACACAGCAGAATTACCAGAAAACAAATTCATCATATTTTTCTCTTATACTTGTTTTCTTAAACTATTCTCAAATTTATTATGGATTCATTAGTCACCTAGTCTTCTGATACAAATTGTATTCTAATACCCATCATCCATTTTTAATTAATCTCTGGTTTCCAAAGTATAATTCCTTCATTCCCAGTCTCGCCACCCCCTCACTGCCATCACGCCCTTGCTGGAGTGCCATTCATACTCCAGACTCCATCATTCAGCCCAAGAAACTGGCCTGCAAACCCACCTCCTAGCCTCTGGCCACCTCTACCGGGAAGTCCGGTCACTTATACAGAAACAGAGCTTCTCTCCTTCTCACTGGGAAAGACTTCGCTTACTTCGGGGTAACTGTTCAGAGAACAGAGACAATGCAGACTCACCATCTTCTTCAGTCTTGTCCAGGTTTCTCTGCAGAAGAGTCCACTGGAGGAAAGACAGGTGCACGCTGATCTTGCTCCACCCCAGATGTCACAGCTCAGGCCCTTTTCCACCCTATATCTCTATCTGAAAATCTCTTCTGCTGCTCTGAAAGCTGTGTGTTTCTCGGGCCCGAGTGTCTCAGTGGAGGAATTGCCAACCCAGACCTCCAGATGACACACAACACTCCATGATAATGCTGCATTTATTGTTAGAGCTGAGAAATGAGAAACCAATGCTCTTCCTCTCGTATCCTATGCCAGACACTCAGTGTGATGTTGACCAAATGTATTCATAATGCATGACAGGAACACTGGCCCGTTCCACACTAATTTGATTCCTCATCATATTTATTTTTAATTATGTGACAAATTACCACAGAGGCGGTGTCTTAAAGCAACTCAGATTCATTCTCTTACAGTTTGGAAGGTCAGATATCCAAACTGGTCCCACCCTGTGATCCAGTTCCCAGAGGTTGCAGGGCAGAATTTCCTTCCTGGACTTGGTCAGCTTTGCAAGGCTTCCTACCCTCAGACTGTTGTCATCTCCATCTTCAAAGCCAAGCTGCAGGGGGGTCTTCTGTCTTTCCCGATGTCATCTCCATCTTCCAATCAGCCTATAACCCTGGATGTCACCCCACTGTGCTTGAGATCCTTGTATGTGCTCCAATTATATGTAAAGAAATTATAGAATGTCTTGTGCGAAGATGCCACATAGTAACTCTACCTGGTCTCTTGGCTCAGGAACTTAATTTGCTCCATGATTTGGGGGAATACAGCAGATTTCTTGGTCACCTGACATAGAATTCTTAAATTTTGCTTAATTAATGCTTCTGTTTGGAAACAAATTCTTAAGGAACATAGTCACTAATGAGCAGAGATATTACTGTACTCACACTGTACATCAAAAACTTTGGTTTATTCTGGATCACTACTTCTGTTATATAAATGAAGTCATTTACCAAGGGCCACCCTGTGCGGAAATCATGGACCGGAAATTTTCAAGTGAAATATTTGTACTTGTCTTTATTTTAATAAATATTGTTTACTCTCAGTTTTGGAAACATAGATACTACCCCACATCTAGGCTTTTGACACTTATCTAATTCCTTATTGTTCCAGAAACACTTTAAAAAGAGTCAATTATTAAATATGAGAATCTGTACTTTAAAATGTTTTGAGCTTTGTAAACTCATGAAATAGCAATGATATATGTTAATATTCATGATACACATACCTTTTATATGCAGAATGTGGCATATACATAATACATGTAAATGTATTAGGAAAATTGTATTTACAAATATATATAAAATATATCACAAATTCTTATTTGTGCATTTAATATGCAAGTCCCATGTAACTCATATGAGTAAATTACTTTTACTAGTATACATTCAGTAATAATTTATAAATATAACCTGAATAGGTTTGATTAGATAGCATGTTCCATATTTTTGACTTTTTGGATCCTGTATGGAAAATGTTGCTTCAAAACTTGGTTAAGATAATAAAATAATTTTTTGTTTACATCCTATTTGGTAAATAACACTAAATGCAAACTAATATGAAAACTTATTTTGAAATGTACATCTACTTTCCTATATATGAAATTATTTATAAAGTGCAACTAAGAAAATAGGTACACAGAGTGTAATATTGATAATGATTTGTATCAGTACAGGGTAAATGTGCATAAAAGACTTAAAACATTATTTTCTTCCTTGTAGAACTATGTCAAAAATATGTTACAGAGTTAAAACCTGAGATAAAAATAAACTGATAGTTCCATACAAATTCATTTTATATAAAACATAAGGTTTTGAAACAAATACTAAGGTGTTTTATTTTGTGGAATCTATTCTTGTCTCTTAAGATATAATCTGTAAGCTAACAACAGATTATCAAGTGTCCAGTGGGATCTTGTTTGTAGACAGTGCTGTTGTGTCTCTAGTTCTCTGTTTATGTCTCTCTCTAACATGAACTAAGTGATTCAGAGTCACAAGTATACCCTATAGCTACAGTCACTCTCATAACACATTATCTCAAATACTCTCAATGAGACAGCAGTTAATCTCAATTCTTTTTAGAGTTGTAATAAATAATATAATGTTTTGCACTTAAATTCAAGATGGCAATTTTCAGGCATATAGTTAGTGCTACTCTTTAGTAAAACTCTAAAAATGTGGAAAATTTATCATTGGAAGAAGAAAAGTTGCCACAACTGGGTAAACATATTTGAGAAAACTTGTCTAGGAAAGTGTCAACAGAGCTATTGTTTTGTTCGGCTTTTACTTTAATTTCATTCTATACAACTCAAGGTAACCCCAGTATAGGTACATGTGCTTGTGCACTTAGGTCTTTCTTATGCAGTGTTTTTGGTGTTCTTTGCACTCTTCTATCATGAAAATGCATGCACTTTGAGCTCAGGAAAATGTCTGTTTTATTACTAATTTTCCAAATATGTGATCTTTTAAATTTTGTTATATGAAAGTTATAACTCAGTGAAAAATAAAGAATCCAACTTGTGTCCAAGTTAGCAATGTAATTTCAAAAATTCACAAAGCTCTGTTCTCAGCTGAGGGAAAACAGTGAGTGGCCTGTTGCATTGAGATTCTTATCAAGTGGAGAGAGTGCCGTGTCTGAGCCACAGATGGCAGAAGATAGATAACTGCCGTCTCACAAATGAAAGTCATTCCTCTCAACTCACCTTTATTGTCACCTAATGTTGAAACCAGGCACTTTGCAGGAAAAGCCATTCATGAGCAAGAAACGA
The DNA here is from genome assembly GCA_004026965.1 of Petromus typicus. NCBI lineage: Eukaryota > Metazoa > Chordata > Mammalia > Rodentia > Petromuridae > Petromus > Petromus typicus. Next base: position 32,815 of record PVIR01002409.1, read on the forward strand.
TGGCTCCTTCTTTCCAGTTCCTTCCACCTCCTACCTCAGCATTTAGATGACTCCGAATGTTTCACAGGAACAGTGAGAACCAGCTATTCAGAGTCACAGCTTATTCAGTGTCCTCCCCACATCTTCACTGCTCCACAGTCTGGGGTCACTGTGCTGGCGATGTGCCTAACGATCCGAAAGAGCTTCCTCTTCCTCCAGAGAAACAAAGTCAGACAGCAAGCCTGATGCTGCTCAAATTTGTTTGAATGAATATTCAATATACTGGGTATATAGCATATATAAATCAGGAAATATGTTTTAAATACTAAAATTTAAAACTGTACATAGATGATATAGGATACAAAATATCAGTGACAAACAGGTGAAATATTTGTAGTATCTTTAACAATGCAAGATTATGAAAACTATAACACATTGAAGAAATAATGTCCAACTAATAAAACAGCTAAGCATAATGATTTGTAAAGTTTACACCAAAATACAAATTTGGGCCTGTAAATACATATTTAATAATTTAAATGACTATGATATCACACACTTCTCTTTTTATCAAAATAAGCTGCTTATTACAACAGGACATGACCTTGGTAGTCAATCTTAAAAAACCCTGAGGATTTAATCTTGCGATTGTTCTACTATATATTTTTTCAGTGCTCACACTTCATAATACTGACTGGTAGTTTGTCATGCTAGGAGTTGACTTAAGACCCTCGTCTTGCTTGCCTGAGAATGGAACAGCTATTTACTCAAGCTCACATTACCCAAGATTAAGTTTAGGTGCCAAATGAGGGGCAACGTCCCAATTCTGCAGAAACCAAAACATTGACCAAACTCAGAAACTCAGGAGTCATCAAAAACTGCTAGACACCACACGACTCTCAGACATCTCTGTGTATGTTTTCCTCTTGGCTGTGCCCTTGAGGGCAGATGTCAGTCCAGCAGGAACTGTCAGAGCTGGGAGAGGGGAAGTGAATGGGAGGCTGACAGTCCTCAGGGGTGCAATAGTGCCTACACTGAAAAAGATTTCTCCACCATATGAACCGCTAATAGTGAGGTTGTTACTTGATCAAGAGTGACTAGAATTGTTAACTTTGGAATAACCCCAAGAAGAATGAAAATCAATAGGAATATAATAATAATAATTTAATTCTTCTAATAAACATATTTATAAACATTGAAAAACTAAGTTCAATAATCTATATATTTAGCCCAATGTATCTAAATAATATAATCTCAACATATACTCAATATAAATTTAATTTCATTATGCAAATTTCAAGTTTGCCTTTAAATCATAATGCATTTTATACTAATAATATATGCCAATGCACACATTTAATTTGTATCAGAAAAACACTGAACTGTATTAAAAATGATGCAATACAGAATTGAAAAAGTAGATTTCTCTGTGTGCTGTTTCAAGCAAAGATTTTCATTAGTACTTTGAGCATAAAGGAATATGTACATAATTAAATAACCATTAAATTTCCATATGTCTTACATCTTACAGAGACATCCTAATCCCCCAACTTTAATAAAAAGTTATAAGCAACAAACAGTATTCATTAAGTATGACAATGTAGATATTCTGGCAAGATGAAAACTGTTATATTATTATAAAAACACCTAACCATACAAAATGTGTTTTGAATGTGTGTCCCAGTACAGTTACATATACAGAAAAATAGATACACATGGTGAAATGTAAGCAAAGATAGATATAGAAATTTATACTAGTTTTGTGACGATGTCACATTCAATGTAATGTTCGTTAGCTTAATAACTAATTCTCAAAAACCATCTGATTCACAGTGTCTGATGGTTCCTAGGCTCTGTACCACAAGTGCTTCTACCCCAGCAGTGTTGGGGAAGCTCTCAGTGTGATGTCACTCAGGGTGTGGACCTGAGAGAGGCAGACATGGGTGGCATTTCCCGGATCTCTGAGCAATGAGGCAAAGAGTCTCAGAACACAGCTGATAGCAAAATGTGGGACAAGGTTTAGGAAGTGATGAATTTTAAATGCTTTCCATCTTTGCCTTTCATGTAATTTAGTTTTACCTAGTTCTGTATTTAACAAGTGACTTTCACTTTAATCCAGTGAAACTGACCCTAATGAAAAATACAGTACCCAATAAAACAGGCTAGTAATGAATGATAGCCTTTTTCTCACTGAATCACTTTGAAACACTCAAATAGAGCTAAATGAATTTGTCCTATGTAAACTATTTTAATTTCACCATAAGGATCTCTCTTGTTTTATTGTGTGTTGAGATTTACTGGTCCTTATCAATGTGTTAAGATTTCACGGTTATGATGAAATGGTGCAGATAAGGCTCTGTAGTATACACACCTAAGGTGAAATGATCTCATAAAAATCACAGAATAGATAATGAAAACTAATTTATGAATACATATTAATTATGGTGGTGTTATTAATTAACACCACACTGAACAGGAACATAAGGGAACTTGATTGGCTAAAATGAAATTTAGTTAATTTAGTCATGTTATTTCATTGTTAAAAACAAATAAATAACTAGAACATCAAAGACAGTGTTTAAGAGATACATAAACTCACAATTACCTTGTGTTCTCAAATTACACCTAAATGTATTTGAAGTTCAATACAAAATTTGAGCCAATTTAAGTAAAATTACAGAATACACCCTTTGAGCTCACAGTTATCAAGTCTCAGAATAGGAACAAATCTGAGATGAGGTGTTCTTTTTGTTTCTATTCTATTTTTAAAAGAGGAAAAGCTGTGAATTTTCTGACTCCGTTTTAATCCACCAGCTGCATTCAGACTGTTTTACAGATGTACTATGTATTCCATTTCAACAAGAGAGAATGAAGACCAGCTAACATGTAATTAATATATTCTGCCTCATAATTTGTAATACATATCTGGGTTGTTAGAAATCTATAGATTTCTTCCAGAAAAAAAGTCATTAAATAATGAAATTTTAAATAATGTAATTTGAGTGTTTCATTTGACTAATTTTTTCCATAACCAATTGAAATTACAAAATATTACCATCACTGAAAGCATCATTGATAAATATCACCGAGAGGGAAAAGTAAGTAGAAATGTGGTGAGATTTTTTTGGTTTGATTTTTTTAAAAATTGGAGTAGTTATTGAAAACTGGTTAATTCAAAGGAAAGTGTAGTGGCATGTTAGAAACTGTGTAAAATGCTGTAAAATGCACAATAAGGTGCACTGAATTGTGTGATATTTCCTATAATCACAGCTGCTCATCTGTCCTACAAGTCCGGTCTTCAGCACGGTCAGGTAAGCTCACCAGACAAAGAAGAGCCCAACCACACACACCAGCAGATACCTGCAGTGCTTTACTGCCTTCTTCTTATAAATCAGCTTATGAGTTTGACTGCAACACAGAACGTCTCTGAATTCATCAAATAATAATTATTAATACTAATTTTAGATGCAGTCTCACTTTCAAATATGTCAAATGTCACAAATAGTCATAAAGGTAAACTGAAAGAAATCCCCTGTGTAATTCCTCAGAAGTGACTCTGAATGTCTCTGTGTGTATTTTTGCATGAGTCAAGGAAAGTACAAATAACACTGGTGCCCCCCTCACAGATTCATTTAATTCACATTAAGCTGAATTAAGCTTTAATTCACATTGCATTAAGCTGGGCAATAGACAAATACTACTACATTTCTACCTTTTTAAAATAAAAGTGAAAATTTCAACCTAATTCATTGATTAACTCAGACTAAGAATCCTAAAACACCCCACACTGTGACAGCAAAAATAAAGGGAAACATTGAACAAGTTCATGAGCAGTCATCATTAGGAGAAAGTGTGATGAACACTACTTAGGCTCCTCTTATGAGACCACCATAGTCCCTGTGACAGAAATCCCAGGATTATTCAGTGACTGGTTTCAATACAAACTTCACATAAGTATATATTGAAAGCTTATTAAGTTTGAGATGTTTGCACAGTGAAGATGAGTAGTGCATCATTTCTACATTTAAGGTATTCTAATTTAGTACAATAAGTTTTGGCTGCCACAAGCATCTCCGGAGTAAGTCATAAGACTCAAAACCTTATTTTAAAACTGCTTCTTGTGTCTTATACTGGTACAAATCCCCATTATGGAGTGCAATCATGATGTGTATATTTAATGTACCAATAAAGATTATTAAAAAAAAAAAAAAACTGCTTCTTGTTAACAGACATCATTATTCAAACCAGCCCACCCAGAGTAGAAGTCACTGGGACCATGCAAAATACTTAATGATATCTTTGAAGAATTGCTGCAGGGTGGGTGAAGACCAAACTCAAAAAAATCCATGCACACCAGTGTCATATGGACCATTTACTAAAGATCTCCCAAGATCCGAAAGGCAAATATACAAGGGAAATCCCCTCTTGACTCTGACAAGGGAAAGGATGAGTAAACAGAATAGAGGATCTTGAGACTGCTCCAGCAAAAGGGCCACTCTCCTGGTAAAGGATTTTATCAGCTCACACATCTCTGTGTGCCCTGCAGGTGAATATCTCTCACTACTCCAGCCCCTCCAGTCTTCTTGTATTGAGTAAGAGGATTTAAAAATAAAATCATACTGAATATCACAGAGTGATTCACAGAAACAAATCAGAACTACTAAACCTTAAGAAAATGATGAGGGGACAAGGTATACTATTAGTGATGATACAAACACTCCCAGAGAGGGAGTTTTAAAATACAGCCCACCAAAAGACTGAAGCTTAATCCCAACATTGCACAACAATTCTCTACCCCAATCAAATCTCTGTAGTCAAGAAGTCTTCAGATCAATAATAGTGTACTACAACTGAAAGGGCTGCAAATCAAAGCCTCTGTGAAAGCCTGGAGAGCAGACAAAGGTAAGGACACTAGAAGCCTTTGAAGCCACTGGAACCTGTCTGAATGCAGCCTACATTCTATTGCACTAGGACTGTAGACATCTGCATGTGAAGGGTTTATTTCAACATCTATCCTTCCAAAGGTCACATGGTTTTCAAGAATGACAATAACAACAAACAATTCAAAACACTTCAAAAACAAAATGACCAAGTCAATTGTGTGGAAAACACAAAGTGGTCATCAAAAGGAGATGCATAAGTCAGATGCTGGACTCATCAAGCAGCAAGTTAAAATAATAATGAGTAGCTTTGTAAGGGCTGTGAAGGAGAAAATAGGCATAGCTCAAGGATCAGTGGGTAACATGAGCAGAGAAAGGAAAAACTCTTTGCAATTAGAGAAAATTGTTAAAAACTGAAACAGTAACAGAAACAGAATATTTTCAGTGTGGTAATTATTAGCACAATTTACATTGCTGACTGAAATATCAGTAAACTAGAAGAGAGATTATAAAAGTTCACCGACAGAAATAAATTCATAATTTGCTAAACTAGAACACCAAAAAGAAAAATATATATAGGCTGAAAGAAACTTCACTAAATACTTGAATTAGTAATACTGAGAACTTTCCAAAATAATACATACTACACTTCAAATTTAGAAAGTGAATATCAAGCACTTTAAAATATCCCCCCAGTACACTAAGTATATCAGAGATTAGAAAAACTAATAACAAAAAAAAAATCTGTAGAAAAGCACATCAAGGGAAAAATCTCACCTTACCTGTATCTAAACAGTAATAATTGTCATGGATTCCTCCCTAGAAACCAAAAACAAAGTGAATAGAGTGGAATTCTCAAACTTTAAAAAAAGAATAAAACTCTTACCAAGAATAACTGTTGAGTGAATGTATTACCGAAAGTGAAGGATAAATAAATACTTCCTCAAATAACAAGAAATTGAGGAAATTAATTGCAAGCAGAACAGCTCCTTCAGTAGAAAAAAAAATGCAATAGGTCAAAAGTTCGGGCAATTTTCTTGTGTTTAATTGATCTAAAAGATATTCTCCAAGTGCAGTAATAGAAGTAAAATTTGTGGGATGATTACAGTTTGAAAAATAGGAAGTGAATGATAACAATGACAGAGGAGGAATGGAGACATACATTGTTTCATACAGCGAAACAATACACAGCTGTTTCAAAGTGGGCTTGAGTTATTCACATACATATATCGTAAATGCTAGAGATGTTACTGACTGCACTTAAGAAAAGGATAAATGATATGCTTAAAAGGAGTGAATATGCCTCACTTAGCTTTCATTTTATTGTGTTTTTCTGCCATGATATCTGTGAATACTTCATAAATATCTTTTGCACTCTCTCCTGCTTCCTCGCTAACTCCAATCAGTCTTCTATTATTCTTCTCTGTATCACCTAGTACCTGATGGATTGATTTCTCATGGTTCCTTCCCATTTTTTGTATTTGTTGCCAGTCTTTTTCTTCCTAACATTTAAAACCCATAGGACATGGCTACATCCTGGAATGTCTTCCTTGGATCTGTAATTACCCTTATGAGTTCTAGTACACCATGAGAAGTATTTGAATAGAACAATTGCATTATCTTTATAGACATAATACAATCGATGTCATCAACTGTATTGAACACTGCGTAGAAACTGATAAGCTTTGGCGATTACTATTCTGATATCTTTAACCTCATGAGTTACACCTATGACCATATGCTAAAATTTATAACTAACCAGAAATCTGTTTACAACATATTGGTACTTTACTATAGCAAAATACCATTTGAAAAAAAAAAAAAAGGTCACTGGGGACTTAGGGAGGTAGAAAAATAGGAGAGGAAGGATTAGAACTACAGTTAGAGTATCTATAGAGATCACATGGATCTTGGGAACCTTATAGAAGGTAGAGGACAAATGAGACAAAAGGGGCACATATAAGACAGAATATGAACAGAGATGAACAGTAGGACCACTAGAAAGACTTTATGAACAAAAACCCTGCAGCACAAGAACTAGTGGAAGGAATAAACAGCTGGGATCTCCCCTTATTAAAAAGCCTTTTCACAGCAAGAGGAAACATTTGCAGAACAGAAAGACAACTGACAATATGGGGAAAAAATTTTATCGCCTGTTTCTCAGAAAAGGGCTACTATTTAGAGTATTTAAAAATCTTAAAAACTCAGAGCCTTTCGTATTTAAAGGCCCTCATTCAAAAATGGTCAACTGAAATGAACACTTTGCAGAGGAAGAAGTAAAAGCAGGTAAGAGACATATGACGAAATGTTCAACATCACTGCTCATTTGAGAGATGCAAATGAAAGGAAAACTGAGATTTCACCTCACTCCACAAACAAGGGCTGCTCTCATGAAAACAACCAACAACAAATGCTGGCAAGGCTGTGGGAAGAAAAGAAGCCTTCTCCACTGCTGATGGGAATATAGACTGGTGCAACCACTGTGAATATTCCTCAGAAAACTAGGACTAGAGGTCTCATTTGACCCTACTGTTCTCCTGCTAGGTATACGCATGAAAGAAATACAAGATTCATATCACAGGAGCATATGTGCACTCATTTATTGCAGCTTAGTTTGTGATAGCTAAATCTTGGAAATAACCCAAATGCCCATCAACTGGAGACTGGATAAAAAGACTTTTTTCTATAAAATGGATTATTACACTGCCATAAATAATAAGTTTCAATCATGTATACTTAAATGGACTTAGTTTGAGGACACACTCACAAGTCAAATAAATAGGTCATGGATGTGTAAATATTGTATTTTTCTCTGGTATGATAAACTGAAGACATAAATGAGTTCTAGAATATATGATAGATATTGTGAAATAGAAAATATTCAAAAGGAAACAGGTGATAGGGATAAGTAAAGAAAGGAAAGAAAAAATTTGGTGGTAGAAAAGGAAGCAAAGCTTGTGTGTATTGGAAATGGGGTATTTTAGAATAGGCATTGGAATGGGAAAAATATGAGAATTAACTCATGTCATAGACTGGTATTAATTTTCAATGTTTAGTGTGACCACATTCTACATGAAATGTACTAATAAAATCAATTAAAATGACTGAATAAAATAATATGAAATTGTCAGTTAAAACTAGAAAAAAATGAAAGGGCAGGAGGCAAGACCAGAGATCCAAGGAAGTGAATGAAACAGTTTAAAAAATTATTTCCTCCCCAATTTCCACAGTGGTTGCATTAGTTTACATTCACACCAACAGTATAGGAGGTTGCTTTTCCCTGATGCCTCACCAGTGTCTTTTGTTATTTGATTAACTGATGCTGGCCATCCTTTCTGGAGTAGGACGAAATCTCCATGTTCTCTTACTTTGAAGTTTTCTATTGGCCCTTTCTTCAAGTATTTATTACTCATCTGTACTTCTGAGAAGTATCTGTTCATTTTGGTTGTCTGTTCTATATTCTTTTATTGGGGGATATTTAATTTTCTTAGCTCTTTATATGTTCTAAGTTTTGTCCTCTGTCTGTGAATCAGCTGGCAAATGTTTTCCCATTCTTCACACTGTCTCAGACCCTCTCACTGGTTTGCTTTGTTGTGCAGAACCTTTTTTATTTGATATGATCCCATTTGTTCATTGCTTACATTGTTTCATGTGCCACTGGGGGGCTGTGTGAATCTGACTCAGCCATTCCTGTCCCAGTAATCTTCAGAAGAGTTAAGTCATAATATCACAGTGATATATGAATAGCTTTGTTGATTGCAGCACAATTTATAACAGCTAAATCTTGGGGAAAACCTACATCCTAATCAACAAATGAATGGGTAAATAAAAGGTGATATTTATGCATAATGGAGTACTACTCTCCCATAAAGAAGGATAAACTTAGGGGATTTTTATGGAAATGAATGCACTTTGAGACCATAATGTTAAATGAAATAAACCAGACACACAGGCTTAAGTATCACTTTATTTTGTATGAAAAATATGCATTAATATCAAAATAAGAAGTATATAATAGAAAATAAAGAGATCTTTTTCAAATAGGAAGGAGAATAAGAGATAGAGACAGGGGGCTGGAGGAAAGAAGAGATGGGAAAAAATAAATGAAAATAGAGATTTGTAAATAAGGGGATCAAGAGTTGAAAGGAGTAGCAAGGAGAGATAGGGGCAAAATGAACTAAGGTATTGTTTTTACATGTACAAACACTTCATAATAGATGCAATCGTTATACTATAAACATGTTGTATAAAAAAAAGCTAAAAAAAAAAACCCAGATAGATCATTGCAATGATTGATCTCAACTATGAACATGCAAAAGCAAAATATGAAGAATGGCCTCCTAGACTAATCAAGTGAAGCTCTGGGAGTGTTTCTGTGGGGTTGGCAGAGATGAGCAGCCATGGGCAAGCAGCTGAGGGCAGATGGCCTGCAATGACCACGGGATCTCTCTAGACAGCCCAGAAAGGGTGGAATGACACACAAAGAAGTCAGGCTGAGATACAACTCTCCACTGTGTGAGAGCGCCTCTCCTGCTGGCCCTGCCCTCGAGGCTCAGGCCCCAGCTTCTGTACTCTTCATCTCCACGGCTCTCTAGGGAGTCCCAGGCCCTCGGGAGCCACCTGTGCCTCTGTGGCTTTTAGTTTCTGCAGCTGCAGCAGTTAGATCTTCTAAGAGCTCTCCAGCACTCAGTAAGCTCTCGTGGAACTTCCTGCCCCTAAACCTGTGTAGGCACCTAAGAATTCCCCCATCAGAAATGTATCATATATCATATCGAATTATATATTATAATTTACCATACCTATGATATACTATAAGTACATATTTAATTTATAATTATAAACAGATAGATATATTCTATTTATTTTATCTCTCTAGGAAACCCTAACCAATGCAGGTATTAATCTAGCTATATCAATAATCATTATAAATGTGATAATCTAACACACCTATGAAAAGACAGATTACCAAAGATGATGCAGGTCAAAGCTAATTTCACTCTCTCTTCATCCCTGTTGTCCATTTTAGCAGTGTGAAGAACATACCATCTAAGCCACCTCATGCTCTTTGCCTAAAATCATGCACACATTTCAAAGTCTTGCATTTAACATAATGGTGTGCGACGAGGTTATGTTGTAACTTGTCCTTGGAAAATATCTAATGTGGCATTTTGTGTGTCATCTATAAATATGACACTTACAACTTCTCTTTACTGGCAATTTTTAGTTTCATAACCCCAGTGATTGTTTTGATAGAACAAATATTAAGGGTCCCTGTATTACAAGGTCACTGTATTTTACAAATCATCCAACATATATTATAAAATAGCTCATAGTTTTTTACCAGAAGTAATGGGCCATTCAATTAAATAACACTGAAACAAAAGAATTAGTTGACTTCCAGTGTCCTGCTGTGACATTCCATTGTGATTTCCTTGACATGCTGCTACAAGAACACAAGTTAAAATTGGCTTTTATCTTAATATTTTAAAAAATTACCTTAACTCCTTTTAGATCTGAGTTGCTCTGTTACGCATTTGGTTTGGGGGAATATGGATTTACTTTCTGCTAGTGAGGATCTGATTTATTTCCTAGGGTCCTTCAATAAATATTAATTAATTCTCAAAAACTTATATGCACACATTTTCCAAAACTTCCAGAATAGTATTCACTAACAAGATTTCTTAATCTAATTATCTTTTGCTTCCCAAGTTTAATTCTAATTATTAATTCAAATAATATTTATCCACTGAAGATTAAGTGCTAAATACTGACCTAAAAGAGGAAAATGATATGAAGTGTTTACTTTATTCTGTTACCTTTGATCTGGGTGTTTCTTTTTTTTTTTTCTTTTTTTTTTTTTAAGGTTTTTTGAGACAGGGTCTCGCTTTTGTGGTTCAGGCTGGCCCTGAGCTCAGCCTCAAACTCACATCACAGCAATCCTCCTGGCTCTGCCTCCCAAGTGCTGGGATTACAGGCGTGAGCCACCACGCCTGGCACTGTGGTATGTGGTACTGGTTGCCGCTGGGGTGAGTCTCCACACCCAGTATTGTTATGTGGTTACCGGGGATTGAACCCGGGTCCTTGCGCTTGCAAGACAGGCGCCGGAACCACTGAGCTATATCCCCGGCCCGATCTGGGTGTTTCTTTTGTCCAGCTTCTACCAACAGTTTTAAATTATCTCCATTTCACACACAAACTGGATGTTTGGATGAATGGGTGGATGAATGGATAGATGGATTGTAGGTAGATGGATAATTTCTATAAAATATATGATAATCAATGAAGAAGATGAACTTACTTGGAAACAGTTAAGTTTGCTACACAAGAAGACAATAAAGCTGATATAATTCATGAGAGATGTAAGACCTAAACAGTTAACTAAGGCGTTTTGAGTTTGAGTGTGATTTAGGAATTGTAAATCACATGCTTTCTGTGAGACACAGACCCAAGTCATACGAAGTGGTTAGCACTAGCAATGAGCAGTAAAACACACTGGGGAAAACACCAGTTCAAGTTTAATTAAAACAGGATTTAAAGATAACAAAAGGTGCAGAGGATGTCGTGGTCCTGCCTTCTCTGAAATGACAGTTGTGTCCTCACTGGGTGGAACACTAGAGAAGCTGTGCATGGCTCGTCGTGGCCACACAGACATTTCCCCGAGACAAGCAGATTGCACTTGAAGTGTTTCAGTAGCTTGTTTGCAAGCCCTGGCATGGGCCAGGTATGGATCCTCTTCTTTGCCACAAGCCATATGTGCACACTTAGCCTGAGTTTCAATCACCTCTCTTTCTTCTCCTTCCATTTTAAATTGACTGAGCAAGCTGTGAGCTTTCATCATATTCATTTATTGTTCGAGCTTTCAATTTTCAGTGTCTCAGATGATTTAGTTGATGAGATAGATAGTGACTATCTTTGCACTGGTATAATTTGTACACGATAGCCATTAAACTATGTGATACCTTTAAAACCACGAATGGCTGTGGTAAAATGTAACATCAAAATCATCTTTTATCTATGATCATTACAATGCTATAACTAATTTTAATTTACTTGTATTCTTTTAAAACCAAAAGAGATAAGTAGACTTTTAAAATATTCAGTAAATGGAATGAACATTCTAAACATGACATACAACTATACAAGTATATCTGGATGTTTGTCATATTCCTGATTAAATATTTACTTTACACAAAAACTCATAATGAATCTGCTGCAAGGTAGATATTGATATAGAACAATGAGATAACACTTCTCAATTATACCATTCATTGCAAAGGTACCATTCAACACAAATATTATGAATCAGCTTGAATTTTGAAGTCCTAATAAAAACAAATTTAGTGTGCTTCATCATAACTGTGGCGTAATTTGAAACATTGAATATGTAAGTTCAGAAGCCTGCCATATACCACAGTGAATATCCATGTGGGTGAAAATATTGAATCAGCCACAATTGACACACAGGTTGCTTACTTTGAGGCATTTTCCGGCTTCAGGAAAACAAGCAGACCCGGAAAAACTTCAAAATGATTTTTAAAACCTTCTGCAGAACAAAAAATGAAGCAAATGTAAATTTGCGATGTAAATTAGAAAGGTATCCACACAATGTTAAAAATTTCCTTATTCTTAGGAACCATTTATAAAACAGTAGTTTATAGGGAAATATAGAATAAAACTCTTGATATTAAATATTAGAGAATTTTTTTTGGAAAAAAGCAGTAAATTTAATCCAACTTTTTCTAAAGGTCATAAAATGTTGAGTTTCTATTTTCTTTGAAAATAAAATTATTTAATATAATTTAATCATTTGAAATAAAAGCTGTGGCAAATCTTACAGACTTCACTTTATCAGGGAAAAAAAACAACAACAAAAAGAACCACTTAGGGCAGAATTATATTTGTCCTACGATTAAGGCTAATGATTCTAAAGCAGTTTACAAACAAGAAAGGATCGAATTTTGAAGCTCCAGATATTTCATGGTTTTATAGAAGGCATATTAACCTTTTCAATATCTGAAAAATATTTAACAATTTATTTTGTTAAATAATTTAATTTTGGGATAAGAACATATATCTTTTGGTGGAGATTATATAAATATTTTATATAATAGACATTTTAAAGGTGTATTCTAGGGAAGAAATAAAAATTTAACTTTTGAATATGTACTGATATTTTTAAAATACTGGATTGAAAACAAATTCTTGGACAAAGTGTGGGACTTGAGTTTCTGCTCTAATCTTTTGTTTTGTTTGTTTTGTTTTTGTTTCTGTTTTTGTTTTTAAAAAACAAGGTCTCTCTTTGTAGTTGAGGCTGGGCCTGAACCCACGATGTAGCCCAGGCCAGCCTCAAACTCACAGCAATCCTCCTGCCTCTGCCCCCTGGGTCCTGGAATTACAGCCGTGAGCCACCACGCCTGGCATGGTGCCGTGTGGTATATGGAATGAACTAGGGACCTTGAGTTTGTCAGACAGACGCTGGAACCACTGACCTACATCCCTGGCCCTGATCTAATCTTCAAGAAAAAAAAAATTGTGAATAACGAGAGTAAAGATTGTAGCAGGGCTTCTTCCTCTCTGTGCAATGCAATTTAAAGACTAGATTTTGCATAATGTCTCACTTCCACCTTGTCACACAAAGCACTTCTTTGTAGACACACATGTTCAGCAAGACAGTAAGCTTGGTTTCCTAAGCAGACTGTGTTTTGATGGAAAGCTGTTTTTCATTTTGTGTGTGTCCCCAAACTCTATCACTCAAACCAGTGCTAGAATGGAGGGTTTTAATGCTACATCCCACCTTACATAAATAATATTTTACTCCTACTTTCTTCAGTGTGGACTACACAAACAGTAGTGACCCTCCAAGCCCTGTCATGAAGAGCAGATGATGACATATCTTGTCTCTACACAAATGCTCTCTCACTACTAGTTTTCAAAGCTACTGATAAGTAACTTTTGACCCTGAATCTCGTGTAGGACACAGTGTTTCTGTTCAGTGAACTTCTCCTGCTATTTACTTGCAGTTGTGTTGGATAAAGACAGTGGGTGTAAGGAATGCCACGTGCTATGTGCAGGCCATTCCGAGCACACGGCCTCCTCCTGCTTGCTCCTGGAGAAATTTGGGTCTGATGGAAATGTTTCAAGTGGAGTAGACAATGTGCCTGTCTGCAGCATCCACCTTAGTGGGTGAATAGCCTCACTCCCTGGTACTTGACCCAGACTGTCACAGCCCCTCCTCATGATTATAATGAATTCTCCAAACTCACTGACACATTGCAGAGGCAAGAGGGATTTCAACCCCAACTCAGATCTGAGGGGTATTTTTTATCCAACTATGGGAGAAAGTTACCTTCCTCGTAATTCATCAGGGATCAAAGCTCTGATTTTATGACCTCCTTAATATTGATGCTTTCAGAAGTTTCCCATTTGGAATTAATGCAACAGATGTCACAAGCCAATTGATTAACTGGATTCTCTGTTAACTCTGTGAGAAAATTCACTTTAGCTTTAGGCTTTAATTAAAAATAAGATCTGACCAACTTTGTGTGAGACTGTGTGTGGGGGGAAAGATTATGTGTAGTTGCATAAATACACACAGAATGTGATTGACCTCTCTTTACATTCATAAGTGGCAGAATTGCATAGACAAGTACTTGTGATAAGCCAAACAAACAAAAACTGCCTTGAATACTTCTTTCACTGTGATATCAAACGAAATTCTTTGGAAATAGCCAAGGAAATATGTCCATGGGAAAATTATAAAATTGTACTTGTTTTAAGGGTCATATTAATAGAAGATATTATAAATATAGTAAATATGATATTATTATATAATAATATATAATAATATAATGTATAATATATTAATATATAATATATTATATAATGATATATAATGTATGGTATATAATATATAATACTATATAATATATTATATATAATTTAATATATTATCATATTATTATATAAATATAATCAGACTGGCATTATAAATATGGAAGTTAAACTAACACACAGTTCTGGGTGTCCTCATCAGTCAGTCTAAGATATGTTTAAAAAGACTTCAGTGCAAATATTTTCCTGGAAAATCTTGACTAAGTGTGGAATGGCAGGTTGTGTAATGCACGAGTCAGAGGTTCAATAATCAGAAATACACAGTGCGAAAGCTTGGAGAAGAGAGAACTTTATAGTGTAAGGAGATATGGTTAGACTTCCATAGCAGAAGGAGAATATGTTTTAAGAAAAAGATGAAATTCTGAAGGGAACGTTCATCATTTTAGACAAAGATAATGAACTCCAAAACGCACCCTTGTTTCCAGAGAGCAGACAAATTAATAAGTAATGAAGAAAATTTCTATTATGAAAAAGCCAAACATACAATTTGATGACATCTTTTAATGCTAATTACTACAGTTCTGCTAAATATCATTTAACTAAAAAAGGCAACTCTCAGTACTGTGTAAAGAAGTTCCATTCAAATGATATGCCTTAATTTTTGATGCTTTTTCATAAATGCGGTGCTAGTAAACATAATGAAACTACTCTTGTGATTCACTATGTGTTTTAGACTTAGTTTTATCTAGAGTAAGAGAAATGGTAAGATAATACTGAATGTATCCCTTTTTAAAAAAATGTAAAGTATCAGTAGTTTTCTGTAGTCATTTAGTAGCCTCTGGCATGACTTACATCTAGTACTAGTTTTCTATGTATTTCACCATATAAACACTTTCTCCATGCTACCAGAATTTCAGTGAATTTCTACACTATAAAAGTAGGCTTATAAAAACTAATTTCAGTGGCACACTGGCTCTCAAACACATCCTCAACCTTTAGAAGCTAGAACAGATGGAGAAAATACAGCGGTGCCTCCATGCTCACCAGGAACTGCTCGCAGGAAGTGTGTCAAAAACCAGAAATGGATGCCAAGCAAGTTGTTTCGGTAGCAAGTCATTCGGCCTGGACATGGACAAGTCCTATGTTCAAGTCCAGGACTGAAAAAGAGCAGAGCTGGTATGAACGCTTACGTCTAAAAACTGAAGGACAAATCTGATGAATGTCAAAGCAGCTGAGTACCAAAGTATCACTGCAAAATCAAGTATTGATAAAAAGCTTCTGAACATGTTTCTCAATTTAACTACTATGATATACAACCTAAAAAATCAAATATGCAATTGCTTACCCTATATTTAAAATCTGAAATATAAGAGAAAATTTTTATCTGACTAAACGTAGTGTTTGTTTAAAACTCCACATATTTGAATTTGGAATATTAGCTATACTTTTTAATCCTCTTAGAGATGTGAGTAATTAGTACTCACATACATTCTGCCTCTTTGAATTATTTTTATTTTTATATTTTAAGCCTGTCCTTATCCAAAGTAATTTCAACAAACTCAAAGCTTTCCTTTTTATCTAAAAACCTATTAACTATTGAATAGGAGAAGAAACTGTAAATAAGAATAAAGGTTTTTTTTTTTTTTTTGGTTTTGTTTTTAACTGGAAGGTTGTTAAATGTCAAAACATTCTATACTTTTCTTTAAAATTATATTTGAATTATGTGAGTGTTACATGGCAAAACAAAAACATGCCAGCCTGTAGACCATCTCTGCGGTAAGTTGGCAGACAGAGTACACACAAGAATGTGTTTGACTTAGAATATGCAGCACAGGTTTAAAGTTCAAGGGCAACTCCATGTGTAAGATGCAGTGTATTTGCTAAAGTTTCATTAACCTTTCTGTTCATAACTTTGCATTCACTAGCGTGAACCCATATAAAACTTGTACCTGTTTCTAAAAAGAGTGTCTTATCAATTTAAGGGCCTCTGTGTCATTTTTATTTGAAGGTATTAAATGTTGTTCTTTGGAATTAAGTGAGACTCAGAGTCTGAGCAGAGTCCCTCCCCCCTCAGCTGTCCCACTGACAGATCTACTGTCGCCCTCCATTGTGATGTTGTTTGTTACTTAATGTCCGTCTTCCACGTTACACCAAATTCTCCCCACTCCCTATCACGCTGCTAATTAATAAGCAACTGAAGTGAAGACTTATTGAGATTAATGTCCAAAACATCTTTGGTTTTTGCAAGTAGTGCTCTTGAATTAAGCTGCAGGATATCCTATGAGATTTATTCTTCAAT
The DNA here is from genome assembly GCA_004026965.1 of Petromus typicus. Classification (NCBI taxonomy): domain Eukaryota; kingdom Metazoa; phylum Chordata; class Mammalia; order Rodentia; family Petromuridae; genus Petromus; species Petromus typicus. The sequence continues at coordinate 49,804 of PVIR01002409.1, forward strand.
TGAACTGATTTGGGCTAGTTTTTCTATAATCCTTCTGTCCTTATTAGTGACATATTTTCTCTGGAGTCACCAATAAAATCAATTCCATTCTAAACAAATTACTTCGAAAGTTAAAGACTTGAGTCACCATTAAATATGTTGTACTTTTTCATTTTTAATTTAACAAGGGTATCTAGTTGGGTTAAAGAATCAAGAACGCACACATTCTACTGACTCCTTCTATGTGTAAATTTATTTTGTTTAACTGTGAGACTTTCAAAGTTTTCACAAATAGTTCAATCTAAAGTGATAATTTATGAAACCAACTTTCAACCATATGAATGTGAACTTTCTAAATTGTCTCTTCATTCATTGTTGAAATCTGTGAACTGTGAGTAGAATAGCAAAGACTGAGGCATAAAGATGTCATGTGGGATTTGTGCTCAACTCTGTGGGGTAGGATTGTGTTTCTTCTTCTGCTTACTACAGTTGCTCTCAGAGAGGGCATGTCCTACCTGCAAGGGTGATTTTTCTAATGCCCGTTCATCTTTTGGCTTTGGATTTCCTAACTCGCATTTCCCTTGACCATGGCTCCCTAGAGAGACGCCATCTTGCAGCTGTCTTTGTGTTTTACACTAGACAAAGCAGTCCTTGCTCTGCCCTGGAAGGACTGTGAACCTGGCTGGCTCAGCAGGCTTCACAAATGATCCTGCCCTGCCTACAAGCAGAAGTGGAATCAGAAGACATTCCTAGCCCTCATGTCACTTTTGACTTTGATTTCGTTTTGCTACTCTCCCTGAGCTCCTGAAAAGCTCCCATGTTACAACTTTTGTTGTTTTTCCTTTCAGATGTAAATTTCTTCCATTGCTATATGTACCAGCTTTCTATGGATGCACAGAAAATTATTTCATGCTTGAAAACAACAATAAAGCATCTCAGAGCTGGACTGGCCGGTCTGGTGTGGTGCCTTCTAGTTCTCAGCTTCAGGAATCACAATGCTGACACTGCAGTTGGCCAGCTTGAGGATCCATCTGGAAATGCCATAGGGGAACCTGCTTCTATGCTCATTTAATTGAAGGACCAGTGTCCACCTTAGTGCATGAGATGTTGGGGACACAGGGTCCTTTTGATCTCTTTGAACACACCAACATCCCCTTCATGTGATTATGCATCTATAAAGTCAATATGTCAATCACACTTCGAATTTCTCAGAGAAGAGATGTGTTTTGATTGGAAAAGGTAAAATGATTAGATCAGATTTGGCTACATGATCTCCATATTTTAATGTTAAGTGTGTCCCACGAACTAACTAATCATAGGAGTAAAATCCACTTTGCTCTCTATCTCAGAGATACCCAAGCCAATAGCAGTAGGTGAATGGGAACACCATGGTATGTTTTATGATATTTTCATTCTCAGTGTGAGAGCAATATCAGTCTGGGCAAAGCTTGAGAAGAAGCTGCTAGTTCCTGCCCAACCTGAATCCCTGAGATTGTGACCCAACTTCTCTGTGAGCTCCAGGTAGGTTTCCTGGAGGAAAAATCTGTGGGTGGGAGTGAATCCCCTTCGACTCTGGTCACAAGGATTCTGAGGCTCACACCAAGCCACACTTAGCACTAAGCAGACTGCTGTGTACTTCTAGATGGTTCTTAATGGCAGCTTATGAGGAATTCAGAACTGTCTTTCCCACACAAGCAGATGTACCTGCCCTCTCCCTGCAATACCTGCTTCCCTGCACATCTTGGGGGTAAGCATTTGCTCTGATGCCTCTGCTTTGTAAAGGTTCCAAGAAAAGTTGTTGTTTTGAAGGGGTTTTTTGCATCATCTCTTGTAATGGTAGGCATCTTCCTCTTTTCAAATCTCTATGCCTGTGATAAACAGGCAGAATAACGCACAGTCTTAATTAATATAAATGTGTGGAATAAAATGAGTGGAGGATTCTAAGAAAATTTCCACTGAGCACTTTCACATAGTAATATTTCAGTGTAACAGAAAACATTGTGGACCTTGTGAAGTCTGGGACATTCAAAGAAAATCACGAGTCCAACACAGTTCCACAAACAGACAGTGCCTCATCGGAACATGTGTCCAGGTTTGTTCTTAGCATCAGTGCAGTGTCTGCTGCACGATGTTGGGCAAAACTCATTTCATGCTATTTTTTATAAAATTATTTTTAATATCTTCAAGGAGAAATTGCATCAAATTTAAAACAAAATTTCAGCTTATCATTCAACCCCACCTAGACATATTGAAACAGAAAACAGGACAGAAGAAAACGGACAAGGAATTTTTAAAAATGATTTCCTCTTCAAACTTTGGTGTCTTTTTTGTTATGAAATTTTTCTTTTGGCATAGAAAAAAATAAGGTGGAAAATTTCAATGTATAATTCCAGTGAATACAATTGAGTGTCCAAACTGAAAGAAAGCTCAAACAATGAGTCCAGAGCACGTGTGCTCTTCTCGTCCTCACTCTCTGCTTTGTGTGCCTGGTTGTTTTGCCTGTGCATTGTTCAAAAGAACCTGCCTCTGGTCACCTCTTCCTGGACAGGAGGTTCTCTGCGCGTGAGGTGTTCGCGTCGCTCCCAGGAGAGGTCCCCCCAAACCCCTGCAGCCTCAGGCCTGCAGGACAGTAGAAGATCGATGGCATGTCAACCCACAGTCAGCCGTACATTAATCCCGCTCTCACTGCACTGACAGGCAGCTTCGTGTGACGGGCAGGAGGCTGCAAGTGTGTTTGCTGCGCTGAATTTCCCATCATTTACTTCACTACCTCCTCTAGAAATGAGAGAAACTTCACTAAAAATCTATTTCAGACAGCCGAACGTCTTGCCCAGTGACATTTCTTTAGGCGTCATATATATTTAATTTTACTAAATATTTTGGTGAACTCACGGTTCATCCACTTAGACGGAGATATGTGTACTCATGAGTCCAGTGCATTTCGGCCTGTAAACCACACTGCAACATGGAAGGCAAATACGTTTATTTTGTTGTGTTGCTTGTTGTGTAATCCATTATTCTGCTTTATTGTCATGGCGCTCATATAAATTCTAATGTGAACTTAAATGCCGCGGAGCTGATTGAATTACATAATGCAAATGAGTTTAGAATAGTGGTACTGACTTCATTTAATTTTTCCCTTTTGTACAATCTATTTTTCTAAGGTTATTACTATATTTAAATAACTAAATGTCTTTATTTTATAATTAACTTATAACCATGGTAACGTGGTTATGCATAAGAGGTCTAGTATAAATATTTAATATATCCATCATAAGAGTCTAGAATTAAACTTGTGCTTCTATTATAAAATTTGGCAAAATAACAGAAAAATATTCAGAATAAATATTACTAAAGTGAAGCTCTTTATAAAGCCACTGATGAGTTCTGGAAGCAAGCTTGGGCACTGAGACTACCTGAATGTTTTTTACTTGTTTGTTTTGTTTTGTTTAGCTTTTTTTCCTTCTTTGAGGCATAATACTCTCCTGCTGTTGATGACACAAGATGATTGCTCAAAATACAGGCTCGTTGTCAAATGGGAATCCATCACAGACATGGGAAAGGTAGAATCAAGTGGCTGGGCATAATCACATGATCTTGGGTATATTTAACTGCCACTGGAGTTGTGAGTTTAGTCCTGGCACCTCGCAGCATGGTTATTATATAACACAGGCAGGTGTTGTGGTGCAGTTCTATAATCCCACAGCTCTTCGAGAACCTAGGTTCAACCCCAGTGCTGAAAAGAGAATGTCGGGGGTTGTTATTGGGAATATGTTGCTATGTTTACTACAGCATCCATCCATATGTGGAAATCAGATATCGCAGATGCAATTGTAAAAACGATTACGAAATGAGGCCCTCCTGGATTTCCCAGACAGAGCCTCCATCCAGTACAAACATCCTTGAAGAAAAACGGAATAGACATATGAAGAAGATCAAGCAAAAGCTGTGAGAGAAAGTGAAGTCATACAGTAACAAGCCAAGGAATGTGTGAGGTGACCAGAAGCCACAGAGATGAGGAAGGATCCTTCTCCATAGTCTTCAGAAGGAGAAACGTGCAGGGACACCCCAGTGACAGAGACCTGGCCAGAAGGGACAGTATACTTGTGTTGCTCTACACTACCCCATTCACGATAATTTATAGCAGCTGTCCTGTGTGCAGTGCAAAATTCAAAGTCAAGAGGATAAGCATGAACATTAAAAGCCTACCATCTAACACTGTTTGAAATTCCTTTGTTATTATGAATGAAACATTTAATTTAAAATAAATATGGAAAGCGTTGACATTTTCGAAATGTTAATTAAGAAGTTTAGAATTGTTACCATTCATGCGCTACATTTTTTACTGTAAAACTTTATAATTTTTATTATATATACCTTATTTTTGACTATCAATTACTGCCAAAATTTTTGTCTTCATTTCTGATCACTCTTGGATGTTTTAAGTGATTTATTTGGGTATAATTATCCTCTTCACAGACTATTAAAATAAGTCTTTACATTTACTTATGTCTGATAATATTTTATCTTTGCAAATATTAAATTAGAGAGTAAAGACAAAATAAAAACATTACATTGTCAGCACCCAGAATGCACCAGTATCAGAACATAGTGTTAACTCAGTGTCCATTTGCTATTCATAGATCTGCTTTTCTCCTGTGTGTGGAAGACACCAAGCCCTTTCTTTCCAAGTCTTCTCTCACCCATTTCCACCTCTTGGCCAGGATTTCCCTACAATTAGTTGGAGTTATAAAATTTAGAGTCTTCAGAGCTGAAAGATATATGTATATATGGTGCTTTCTATTTTTGCTTCACTAAATAGAACTATAAATGCCCTGTCCACAAAAAGCCTCATATATGGGGTAGGCGCCTGGCTCCTGGGAACACCATATGCATCAGTGGATGGGTGTGCTGTTAGGTCCCGGTCATTGCAGTGTGACCCGGAAGCCTCCCAGCTCCTCCCTTCTCTCTCTTCCAGATGTCTTTACTTGAGCAGCTGTCCTCAGCCCAGATCCACCATGATGGGTTTTTGCTGGATTCAAGTGACCAGAGGCTGTAAGCATGAGTGAAAATGGATTTCCATTACTGGGTCTCAGCAGAAGAAAGGAAGACACTCCCATTGCTCTGTTCCCTCCCCACTGCCTTCCTACGTGGGAATTTCACTTGCAGTTTATACTCACAAGGTGAGTTGTGGTAGTTCTGCTTTTGGTAACTGTTATTACTTATGACAATGCTCCTTAAGAGGTGTGTCACACCCATTTAGGAAAGTTCAAAAGCGTCTTGTACACTTCAGTTACTTAATGCTAATGGAACCCTCCTCTAACTGGGAAAACTAGCAAATTGGTAAATGCTTTCTAGGGGGATAGTACTACTCCAACTGAGAATTCCTAACATTAATTAAAATGTATTTAGATAAACTAATTTGATCTGCTAGTATCTTTGATTACTGTTCCCTTGACAGCCAGCATTGCCTCTAGGATCAATTATTTTCTTCAGCAGCAGTGATGGTGGTCTTCAAGTGACTGTGTGTACTGGAGAACTTACTGAAGTGTTATTTCCTTCAATTCTTTAATTTCATCACCACTCTTTACTGGCTGTCAGACTTTATCCCCAACGTTCATTTTCTTCAGTGTTTTAGCTTTACTCTCTTCACAAATTTAATTTTGCTAATGAAAAAACTATTGGCAGTACTAGTCATACTAGTGAAAAGATATGGTATTTACACATCTGTGACCTATTTATTTCACTTATGAGTATATCCACAGGATAAGTCCAGTTGAGTATAAATGACTCAAATTTATCACTTTTTACAGCCAATGTCAAGAGATATTTAGAGAAAAGTAAACTTTTCTTCAGATTGAACAGTCCCATTAGATATATTTCAGAATAAACAAAAAATAAGAGTAAATCCACAAAAGTAGGCATTTCCAATACTTCATGTTGTTATATGTGTATCTATGAAAAATATAAAGGAAACTCAAAAGAAAAGATAGAATAAATTGGAAGAAATAAGTATGAATTGGCAGGGCCAGGGATTTAGCTCAGTGGTTCCAGCGCCTGCCTTGCTGGAACCCCAGTTCGATCCCCAGTGATCACATACAATAATGCTGGATGTGCAGACTCATGCCCACATACCACAGTGCTGAGCGTGGTGGCTCGAGCCTGCAATCCCAGCACTCGGGAGGCAGAGGCAGGAGGATTGCTGAGTTTGAGGCTGAGTTCAGGGCCAGCCTGAACTACAAAATGATACCCTACCCTGTGCTTTATGTGGCATAGTCAAATTTAAACTTCACGACTATCCTAAGAAGTAGGTGCTATTATTTTTTCAGCTTATCGGTTAAAAAAAATACTAACACTCAAAGATGCTGAGTAATCAGGGGACTGTCACTGAACACAAGACTGCCCTCCTAACCATTATGCTGTCCTGTCTCCTGCCTGTTAGCACAAACTCTGTGCACACACAGAGATCTTGACCTGTGCTGCTGTTCCTTGCTCAAATAATTTTTAGTTTTATAAAAAATCTTTTCCAGTCAGAAATTGATGGGCATTTGGGTTGTTTCCAAGATTTAGCTATCACAAATTGAGATATTATAAATATATGTGCACATATGTCATTATGATATGAATCTTCTAATTCTTTCATGTATATTCTTAGAAGGGGAACAGCAGAGTCAAATGAGACCTCCAATCCTATTATTTTGAGGAATCTCCACAGTGGTTGCACCAATTTACATTCCCACCAACAGTAGAAAAGCTTCTTTTCTCCCCAAGAGCCTTGCCAGCATTTATTGTTGCTTAATTTCTATATAGCAGTCCTTCTTTATGAAGTGAGATAAAATCTCAGTGCTGTTTTCATCTGCAATGATACTGTTAATAAGAAAATATTCTTTTAAACTCCATTTATACATGCTTACCCAAGGAGAGCATTTCCACTTCTATTGTCTCCAAGAATGTTGCTTCTTCTAAAAGTTTTATAATTTCTGCCAAATATTTAGGAAATCCAAAGCTATATTATAATTGCTTCAGGGATGCCCATAAGTGTCCTAATGTATAGTGAGCTAATCTGTGTGCATTTCATTAATACTGATGGGTTTGTAAACTGTTCTTGCTCTTTTCTTTATACACCCATTGGTCATTAAGGAGCATTTTAATTTCTATATAACTGTGAATTTCCTAAACTTCCTCGTGTTACTGAATTCAAATTTTACTCTGTGATATCTAGAGAACATGCTTGGAATGACGTCAATGCCTTTCTACTCATTATGGCCCAAACTATTATACCTCAAAGAAAAAAATATCGACGAACTTTTGACATCTTTGTTAGTTTTCTTTTTCTGTTTGTCATTTTTTAAATACCTGTTAGTACATCATTGCAGTACATAAGGATTATACTCACTGTAAGGAATTGGTACACATACATAAAAAGTTCAAATTTTTTTTTCTGCTTCCCTCCATTTCCCTTTTATTTTTCCAGCATTTAAATTCATATATTTATAGGCTAATAATCATACATATGATCTTATAAATCTAGTTATATAACTAATTACAATATATACATATTGAAATTCAAACTAATAGGGCTAAAGAAAATATAAAACATAAAGGCAACTGAACTGTCAAAGTACAGTTTGAGATACATTATCCATGATGAATTAATTTTTTTTTGCTTTCTTATGCGATATTTAAGTTTATATGTGTCTGAGTTACTTAACATTTTGGTCTCAAGGTACTTCCATTTTGCTGCAAATGACTCAAATTTATCTTTCTTTATGGCAGTGTTATACTCCATTGTGTATAAATATATTTTCTCTGTCCATTCACTTGTTGATGGGTATATGGGCTGTTTCCAAGCTTTAGCTATGAATTGTGCTGCTCTAATCATGAGTGCATGCATACACATTACTGTGGTATAATATAGCTTTAACTCCTTAGGGTTTGAGAAATTTTTAGAAAGTGATTAAACAAGAGTATAGTGAGGAACTACCCCCCTCCTGTGACGTGGGTCCCCATTGTCCAAGAAGATAACAACAAGATGGAGTCCCTTACAGAGCCATGTGGTTTTCAGATGAATTGGATTTTTATCACTTATCTTTTTTTTTAAACTACCAAACTCATATCTATCGTGTTCACAGCGCTAATCTTGCACCACTAGTAATATAAGCGCATTTAAAATAATTAATTAACTAAACTTGAAATAGCTTATGGAATTTAAATACCTTCCAAGATAGCAGACGTTTTAGTATTACCTTCATTTTTTTTTTTTTTTTTTTTTTTTTTTTTTTTTTTTTTTTTTTTTTTTTTTTTTTTTTTTTTTTTTTTTTTTTTTTTTTTTTTTTTTTAGGTTTTTTGAGACATGGTCTTGCTTTGTAGTTGAGGCTGGCCCTGAGCTCAGCCTCATACTCCCATCAGAGCAATCCTCTGTCTCTGCCTCCCGAGTGCTGGGATTACAGGCGTGAGCCACCAGGCCTGGCACTGTGGTATGTGGTACTAGTTGCTGCTGGGTGTTAGTCTCCACACCCAGTATGGTATGTGGTTTCCAGGGATCAAACTCGGGCCCTTGTACTTGCAAGACAGATGCCAGAACCACTGAGCTAAATCCCCGGCCCTACCTTCACATTTTTTTTAAAATTATCTTTATTGGTACATTAAATATACACATCATGATTGCACTCCATAATGGGGATTTGTACCAGTATAAGACACAACTTAATTCTCATTTTTTCCCATAGCCCCACCCACCCTACCACCCCCCCATATATATAAAATTTGTTTCCTTACTCACATTTTATAGTATTCTAATAAGCGCAGTTCTGACATTTGCAAGTCAGAAATTGTTTTCTATTTTTTATGTCTGTTCAATCTGTTATTAAAACTAGAAACTATTTTTCCCCAATGATATGAAGAATTGAGGTGTGAATAAATGTGAAAAACACTAAAAATATTATTTAGTAATACTACATTCCATGGAGAACGAAGAAGGAAGCATACTCATTAATTTTTATAAATAATTTATTATTATCAATGAGATGAGAGATTAATAACAGTAGTGTGACATTCAAAATCAGACATAAATTAAAGCGTTCACTTATAATTTTTAGGGAAATCACATGACCTCTGCCTACCTTCTAATCATAGAAAGATACCTGTGTTTACCATTATGCCTAGACTTCCATAAAACTGTATTAGAAATTACAGTACTTCATACACTTCTAATTTAATTTTTTAAATTATTTAATTTTAAATGATCCTTTGAAAACAGAAATAGCATTCATATTATCTCTAAATATAAAGACTTTATAGTGAAATGACATGAATTTTTACAAATAAGCCCCAATTTTGATATTATGCTTAAGGAACATTTGCATTCATTTTAAAATTTAATTGTTTCTATAACTGATAATGTGTAAGTTTTGTTTAATTGCATAGGTCTTAATGTAGGATAAATAATGTTCAAGAATCCTCCAAATGTTTGAAAATATTAATAATTAATGAAATATAATATTCCAAAAATATAAAGTTATTTGGAAAAAAATATGTTCAGTATTGTACAAAATTTTATTTTTATTCACACACAGACAACATCCAAATGGACATACACTCATGTATTAGGATTTATAATGAATAACAGTAAGACTAAAACCTAAAACATTTAGAAAATAGTATTCTATATGTTAAGCAGATATCATGCACAAATATGTGTAATCCTTTTTAAGCTTCATTTTCTACCCCAGTACATTTTTAGGAGATTGATTTTATCACTTAGAAAAATGAGTTTTAAAGAGATTAAGTAACTAGCTAGCAAGGCATATTCCCTTAGGCAACTCTATCTCATAGAGTGATTTTAAAGACACAATAACAATGCTTGGAAAATACTAGTGTCTGTCTCATAATAAGCACAAGGAAAAAAATTAGTTTTTCTCTCATTCCTGTCAATACTTAAGATTTACCTTCACTCGAAATAGTTTTTCCTGAAACTCTTAAACTCTTAGTGTAAGAAATAATGCAAATCCTTAAAATAGCTTTAACTGTACTTTCTCCTCTTACAACATACGCAATTTTGTTAAATGCTTCAATTTTATTTTTGAATTTTTAAAACAATTATTGATGACTAATTCAGTCAATTATTTGCATAGACATGTATCTTTATACCTTATTTGCTTTTAACTGCTTCTCAGAATCATTTGGTTCCTTTTTATATTATGCAAAATAAATTTCTTAGAATTCTCATTACCAGTGGTGATAATAGTTCCAGATGGTTTGATTTTTGTGATGGGAGATATAATGGTGGTAAAGAGAAGGGGCCCTGGAGACACAGAACATCTTAAAACTCCACGCTGCTTGCAGCAACTGTGGCCCTGGGCAGGTTAATGAGCCTTGCACGCACTGGTTTCCACATTTTAAAAAATGCATTACTGAGGTGCTGACTAATAGAGTCCTTTTGAATATATATGAAGTGATATACATACATACATATGCATACATATGTGTGTGTGTTTGTATGTGGTGTATGTGTATATATATACTTATATATATGTGTGTATATATACATAATCTTATATTTTATAAAATATAAACATCATATATGCATATGTATGATTTTTATACTTTCAAGTGCCATCATTATGGCTACATACAATTACGACATTGCATACATTATTTGTAATAATGAATTTGGTTATTTGACAGAATTGGTTTTATTCTCTTTGAAAAATAGTGTTATAATAAACTTTCAATTGATCTTTATTTTTCTCTTAGCACGTTAACAATGTCATTCTGTCCTGTTTTCTCTAAGCTGAACTACAATCGTCTGAATTAAATTTTATTTCTCCTCATAAGCAAAGTACTTTTATTTGACTATGGCTTTCTTTATTTTCATTAAAAGTACATCTAGGATAATATGTATTTTCTTTAAAAGGCTTGGTAATTTGGTACATTTTTTAAATTTTCAGCTTGCTATTTTTTAGCATACAGGGAAATTCTGAGTGTTTTTTAAAATTATTTTTCCTCATATACTCTTTCTCCCCTTCCTTTAGGACTTGAGTAGTTCTTATTGTACTATACTTTTAAATTTATACTTTATATTCTCCATTTTTCCTGTTGTGAATATTTTTTGGCTTTTTAAAAATCTATTTCAATATAATTTTTCTTCTTGACTAAGATTCTGTTCTAATTTTCTTTGTAACTATGTTTATTCTTATTTTTTAAAGAATTATTTGATTTTCTTTGTATTTAATTACATTTTTGTTTACCATATGCTTTATTTTTATTCTTCTTTTAGCCTTGCATTTTTAAATATTTCTTTAAAATGTTGGTTGTACCAGATAACCAACAGCAGAAAAGTTTTCAGAACTTTTTCTGTCACTGGCATATACTCACAGTAGTGCTGAGTTTAAATGCTCAAAATCTATGTTACCACGTGAAACTAAGTGAGGACAAATGCCTCAAAGATTCTGGCGATCTGTCGGGTTCCTTCTAGTCTAGAAGGATCTCAAATAAACTTACGGCTTTGGCTATTTTGGAATTTCTGGGTGTTGTGTTGTGGGGCTGCATTGAAATGCAACTCTAAGATTGTTTATGCATCATTTTACTATTTTAGTCAGACTTAAAACAACCTTCTGAACAGAGCTCAACTGCACAAGAATTAATACAAAGAATCAATATATGAGATTATATAAAATTCAGAAACAAACTTCTGCACAGAAAAAAAAAAAGTAGAGGGAAGAAACATACTGCAGATTCAAAAAAAAAAAAAATCAGCTACTTTTTGGACAGAGGACTACTAGAGTATATAAACCCTTAAATAACTAGACCTCTTCCCCTCAAAAAAACTCAATCAAAAATGAGGATTTGAAATGCATAGACACAACTGAGAAAAGAAATATAAATGGCTACAGGAATATCAAAAGTTGTTGATCATCTGCTGTGGCCGTGTCTAGGTGTCCCTCCAAAGCCCCATGCGTCAGAGGCAGGGCTTTTTAGAAGTGGTGGATATAGTCTGTAATGCTCGGATTGAGAGGGTGTGATCACCAAATTGGTTCACTGATTGACTCAGCCCAGTTGTGGGTCTGGATAGCCGGAAGGCCCACCTGGCTGTGCGTGTTACCCACCGAAGGCTGCGTATCCTGGAGAGAATGTAAAAGAGAGAAGAAGGCTGCTGTGGCCAGTTGCTTTTTGCTGCTTTTGCTACTTGTTCCTGCCATGAACTACTCCTCCTCTGTGATACCTCTTTGCCTTCAAGCCCTCCAAATATGACCGGAAACCTTTTCAAGCTGTGAGCCAAGTCAACCTTACTTTTTTAACTTTGTGTTGGATATTTTGTCACTGTAACCAGAAAAAGTAACTAAAAAAAATACCCTTCATCATTACAGAAATGCAAATTAAAACAGCACTGACATCCCATCTTACTCTTTCTTTTTTATTAAAATTTTGGTACATTTTAGGAATACATTATGATCACATTCACCACTGGGAATTTACATATGTATGTTATATATCTTGGTTCTTATTTTCTCCCATTTCCCTGTCCTCCCTTTAACTTCCACCTCTACCTATTTACAAAGACTTCATTTATGCTTTTCCCTTTTTTTCTTATATTTTATTTTGCTTTACCTTCTTTCTTTTCCCCTATCCCATCTCACCTCCCGTTCCCTTTGGACTTTTTCTTCCTATTTTATATTATCTATCAGCAGGTGCTCAAAAAACAACAAATGTTCATGAAGTTTGGGAGAGAAAAGGACTTTCTACATTGTTAGTGGGAATGTAAACTAGAAAAATCGCTATGGGAACTGGTACAGAGTATCTAAAATAATTAAATCCTGATATTCCATTTGACACAGCCATGTCTCTTAGTTATAGTCATTGTCTCACAGTGACGGGTATATGTCCATGTTTACAGAGGCCCAAGTAATGAGAGCTAAATTATAGAATGGTCTAAAGGGCTATCAACTTAAAAATATATAAAGAAATAGACTGTACAATGGAGTTCTCTTTGTCCATAAAAAAGCGTAAAATTGAGTCACTTCTAGGAAAATGTATGGACCTGGAGACTACACTGCTGTGTGAAATAAATCAGAATTAGAAAGCAAATAACATGATTTCTCTCATACAATGAAACCAGGATAGAAATACCTTAAAAAGCAAAATATAAAATAGATTGCAAGAGAGAAAAAAAAATTTTTTTAGATGAAAGGAGGCTCTGGGAAGAGGAGAAGGGAAATTAAGAATGATCAAGATGTGATATGTGTATGTACAAAGTTACTTAGATGATTAGAATCATTACATATTGAAAAAACACAACATTAATATCAAAACATAGGCAACAACCACAATGCCCTATGACAGTCAATAAAATTTCTTATTAAAATAGTACATGAGTTAGTGAATGAATTAATCACCTACCTTCCCACTCACCCTCAACTTTCTATTTTTCACCATTATCAAGTCCCTTTCACAATTCTAAATCAGGAGGTTGTTCAAAGGCACTGAGTCAACTTAGCCTGGATTTGAGCTTTCTCCTCAGCTTCCCAAGGTACAACAAACATTCCCAACTTTTTCCTGATCTCATCCAAGTTGGGCAAAGCCATGATGACAAGGAACTTTTATCTTGTGTATCTCTCTGGACTGGGGACTGTAAAGCCCTTCAGAAAATTTCTGTCAATATTACCCTCTTCTCAATATTTTTAAGAAAATATATTTTATATTCCACCCAAGATTTCAGCTATTTTCTAAAGAACAGTAGCACTAAATAATCCAAGCCAACATACTGAGGGAAGGAAATAAACTGAATTTTCTAGGGAAATTTTCCTCGCCTCCTTTTGCTTTCACTGTCCTGTGAGTGTCTCAGTTTTACTAGCTGTGTGCTTAGGTTTCATTTTTGTTGTTAAACTGTGAGCTCCTGGTGGGCAGAGACTACATTCTTTTTTAACTTTTGCTCTTTTGGGCCGATCATTTCTAGAACATAAGAGAGACTGCAATTTTTGTTTAACAGGAATGTCTGCATCTGAATATTTTTTAGAACCTTCAGAAGCTTTTTATATTAATATTACCATCATCATTCAGAGAAATTTCTTTAGAATTTCACTTTAAAATTTTATGAAACCCTGAAGCATATTCTTTTCCTTATTTTAAAAGTGCTTTATATTTATTATCTGAAAGTAATATGTTATTTACTGGAAACACTTAAAAATGATTTAGAATCTAGTTTGGTGATAAAAGGAGTGATGAATTTGCTAAATAATTAGTTTTAATTAAAAATAAGAGCAACCATGGAGAAAGAAAATGAGTTTTTAAAGGATACAACTCAAATTGAGTCGGACTAAAATTTCCAAATACCATAATCTCAAAATGCACATTTAGAGAAATAAATTTAAGCAGATTCATTTAAATGTGTTTTCCCCAGTTTCATTTTTGCAGATCTGTGTATTGGAGTAAATGTTCGTGTGCTTTCATTTCATTATATTTCATGTCTAAACAAATGAATGTTCAGAAACATCTGCTTTAAGTCTTAAAACGCGGGATGGCGGCGCATGTGGTGGGCTGTCTCTGCTGCGCACATCTGCTGTCGGCCACATCAGTCTCTTACCACTGTTTGTCTTCCCCTTCGTGTACATGACAAACTCGAATCTGTGACTTGGAGATTAGCTTTCCTCTATTCCATGCAAGTGATAATATAAGGCACCAATATTGCCACCTACAAAGCTTATCTGCAGCTCATATTTTCCATCCCTATATTCAAAATTCAAAATGTTGACAACACGTATAATTTGAACATTCAGTATTGAAGTATATCATACTAAGTTTACATTTCAGTACCATATTCAGCTTTGTACAAAGATAAAGCCTTGCATTTCAGCTTAAATGGGTACAGTAGCAAGTCAAGATATTTACATACGCATATTTTCTATTTGACCTATGTTAAGGTAGAAAGACAAAAAAGAAAAGAGAAAAATATCTAATTCTTGCACATTTAAAAGAGCAAGCCATGTTTCATGTGAATAGCCCAGATGATGTTTAAAATTGTATGATCCTGAGTGAAATATTTAAACTTCCTGTTAAATAATTTGATGTGCCTCATTCACCCTGCCACATTCTCTGCAATCTCTTTTGTGCTGGCGTTTTCTGGTCCCGTGGTCCACTCTCTCCCCAGTCTTTCTAATGTATCAGTGCCCATTTGTCTTGGCACTCTAAACCCGCGAGCTACAGAGGAGTCCATGCTCCAGGCTGGCCGCTGCCTCCAGATCCGGCCCACTCTGATCACTAATTGCCTGTCACCACCACTGAGCCATGGCCCCATGGGCCTGCCACCTCCTGTTTGGTCAAGTTGTCATCTCCCATTAATCTGAACCCTGTTGTTTTTTCCACTGCATCTACTTTCTCACTCTAGACAGAATGAAAATCTATTATCTTCATGTGATATGATGGTACCGAATTTTAGTTTTGAAGAGGAAAAAGCAGAATAAAAAGATTTTCTCCTACATAGTGAATCAGCGGTGCTGTGCAGTATTTTGTCTACCACGCTGACAGTGATGGACCCTGCCTCTTTCTTGTCCAGTAGCACTCAGTGATTGTCATTGTACCGGGTCACCTTAATGAAATGCTCTATGCTGCCAACCAAGGAGGACATGTAGAAACACGTAAAAAGACAAGAGAAGTTCTGAGACACTGTTATGAAGTCTTTGGTGAGCACAGTTCATGCAAATATTGAAAAGGCATATAGTTTAGACAAATTTTGTTGTTCTTTTACATTATAATTCATTGACTCTTGTCCTTCATTGTATTAAATGATTATTTAAAAATTAACTGTAATTTTTGATCGTTGCTTGTACCTATATAAATACATAGATTCAAAACAGATTTATGGATAGGTAGATGAATACAAAATACATACATAGAAACATACATAGAGATTTAGATATAATTATGTCACTTTTTATTTCTTCATTTTAGGGATTAGATTACTACTCCTTTACTTTATGACTGTTTATGGGTATTTAATGGCTGTATTTTGGTCTCTAGGATGAGAAAATTTCTGGCAGATTATTTATGGTATTGACTTATGCTTAAAGAAAGAGTGAGGAATAGGCCCTTGAATGCTTCCATCCAGAACAGCAAGGTAAATCTAAGCCGAAGCTGGTTGACAGCATGGATTGCTAAAAACTTCTTTTGTATCTGTTTACAAGATTAAATGCAACCCTACCTGAAAGCTTCCAAATATAAATGTCATGCTAAAAAGGAGATAAAAGAGCAAATATTCAACAATTCTGAACAGATTCACATTAAATACTTGGTAATTTTGGAGTTGATCATATGTAAATGGTGCACTAGGGGTTCAAGTTCTGTCCTCACTCAAAAGAGAGAAGATATAAACAGATCACTAGGAGACCTAGTTCACTATTTCATCCAATATGAATTCCATCAATTTTACAAGGTAGCTTTTGCTGTGTGACATGCTTATTCATATTTGTGGCTCAAGTAGCAATTGTTTTTGTCTCAGTCAAACTTTCTGAGGGTCTGGAACTCAGAATAATCTAATACCTGTTATGATAGGGTCTGTGTCTCTCCAGAATTAAGGTATGTCATGTGTGTGTGTCCCAAATTCCCACAAAGAATGTAGTCCTACGTACTGCAAACATGTAGCAAGGAAAAACATCAAATTTGTAGGAGTAATAAAGTTATCCAAATATTAAAACATCTATATGTTAAAGATAAAGCCCTAGAACCTCAGATTTTGAATGTATTTGGGGAAAAAAATCAAAAGAAAAAACATAAGATGAATTAAAATAAAGAATTAAAACTACTGTTCATTATCCAACAGGACGATTGTCACTGTAAGAGGAGAGAGAAGTGCTAGAAGCCTACACACCCAGAGGATCAACCATGAGGACAGGGACCCAGAAGGCCGCCATCATGAAGGCGTGGAGAGACACAGCTCACGGACAACAGTTCTCAGAAGTCCTTCATCTTGAACTTGCAGGCTCCAGAACAATGGGAAAAGGATTCTGTGTAGTTTGAGGCACCCATACTATGGTATTTTCTTAAGAAAGCTGCTGTCATTAATGTAATTAATATGTTTTTTCTCATGTGGTTGTCATCATACCACCAGCCATGGGCATGCTCATGCTTTAAATGGGACTCATGCTTTAAATGGGAGGCAAGGTGAGTAATCTTACTTCCTGAAACTCCGATGACTGTTAGCAGGTCTCCCATATTTGTCAGTGGGCCTTTACACAGGGTTGACTCATAACCAGGCAATTGGCATCTCTCAGGACAGCATTTCAGGAAAAGCACCTCAGGTGGCAGCCACAGTCCCTATATAACTGACTCTTAAATTCCATTCGGATCTCTAGGGACTCAGATGCAAAAATGTGACTGCCAGCGGGGAGGGACTCTAGGGAACATCCTAGAGGATCACTGTCAGATTGAAAGCTATATTATTATTTAATATACCTGTAGGAGAGACACGCCACCACCCTCAATAATGAGATCCTGTGTCAAAACAAACAGAAAAGAAGAAAGGGAAGACACTGCCGGTAATTATACATGCCAGTTCTGGAATGCTGGATGTGCGCAACAATGCACATGCTTCCAGGAATTCCTTCTTCCCAGAGCCATCTCCTTTTAGGGGAAAACATGGCAATGGCCACTTGACACAAGGGAAGTCCTTCAGTAATAATAAAGACTGGACTGCCCTTGCACAACCTCCCTTTCCAACTTTCTTTTCTCTGTTCAGAACGGTATGGTGTTATTTTGGCCAATTCATGTCTAAAGAAACACCCAAAAGGAGTGGTTGGTTTTCTCCCCTTCTTAAAGGCAGCCCCCCTCTACAAAATTGATGCTCTTAAACCCAATGTCCCTCCAGTTAGTGGGTTTTGTTGAGAATGTTACATAGAGACAAAAAAATTTGGAAATAGGTACTTTCCTTCATTTATTAAGATATCAGAGAGTCAGAAGTCTCTCTTTCTCCTGAGTTTAGAACTAATTTAAAAAGAGACACATCAGCAAATCAGAAAGAGGAAGCGAATGCAGTCCTCGTTGCTGCTAAGTGGAAGAGCACTTGGCTCCTGGTCTGAGGTTCAAGACTTCCAACGTCTGGTTCTGGTGAGGACTTCATCCTGTCTCCCAGCACAGTCACAGGGACCACACCTCCCAGCACAGTCACAGGGACACCACCAGAAAAGCGCTGTTTCAGTAAGCTCATGTAAAATAAAGGAGAGAAGCCGCATGGTGAGTTTCTTCTCCCAAACTTGCCAATCATGCAAATAAATATTGCTCTTTCTCTTCTATCATAGAGACATGGAGAAGGAAGCAAAACGTTTGAATAATTCTCTCAAGATTTGCATTCACTAACTAGTAAAATAAATGGTAAAGACTAAACCAGCCACGTGCTAGGCTGATCCTTGGGGCAGCAGACTGCACCTGAATGAGAAATCTCCTTTCTGCTAGCAAGACCCTTGGAAACACACACTTACCAAGAGACTGGCACAGCAGAATAGCAAATATCACCTTCTGAATTCATATTCCCTGACCTCATTAGCAGACTGTCGAAGCATAATGTGAGCCAAAGGCCAGCTCCACCAGAAGCACTTGAACACCTCTGGATCACAGCAAGTTCATCAAACCCACAGAGGAGCAGAAAGAGTCAAAGATTTAGCAGGCGTCAATCTTAAGATTCAGTGCTGCTGGATAATCAGGGAGGTTCAGCTGAATTATTTTGCTATTGACTGCTTTCTTCCAATCTGGGGCATGGAATATATTAATTTATTATTTATCATTCACCTATTTATTTATTTAGTTTAACTAAGCAGACAGTAGCTCAGTTTTCCAATTCAGAAAGCTCCAATGCAATAAATAAGACATTCTTGAGTGAAATTGGTCACTATATTCATGTGATTTTTGTTGGCTTCCTGAAGCTAAGGCAAAACTGAGGTGCAGCTGAGCCAGTGCCTGTGCAGGCTGCGACCCCAGGTTGGGGACAGACTGAGGTATCAGGGCGGTGGCCACCTTGACTCCTCTGAAGGGGCTGCACTGTGAGCTTCCGGGTAAACACAGCGCTTGTGATTTATTAGCCAGGCAAACATGCTGCTGGAATAAGTTTGTGAGTTTGTCTTTTAGTGCTAAAATAAATATTTTGGGCATTGAAAAGGAAATAAAAATGAAGGTCATCTTCCGATTTAGCTTCCTCTAGAATGGGTTTAACTTGGAACTAGCAGGGCCCTTTCCCGCTTTCTCTGATGTCTTTAAACTGGCGAGAGCAGGACACTTGCTTACTCAGTTTGAACTTCTGTGCTCTGCTCTCATTCCTGCGCCAAGGAGATCCAATCAGTTCCTCTAATATATTTTACCTGGTTAAGCCAAAGGGAAAAAGAAAAATTAATTATTATAACAAATGTATTCCAAGTTTTAAAGGGGGCTCTGTTTTTAACAAAATCTAAAGAAGAAATTAATTCCCATTGCCCTTGTAAGTCAAAATCCAAAATTTAATATCCCAACATGAAGCCCCAAAGAAATTAAAGCCTGAATATCAGCTTCTGCCTTCTTCTCTTGTTCAGTGTCTTTAAGAAATAGACTGGGACCAATTGCTTTGTCTTAGATGAGGGCATTTCTGAGCCATCCCTGTAGGGCCCAGAGATTGCTGCCCCTCCAACCTTCTTACCCTTACAAACCACTCTTATGTAAGAATCGAAGCTGCTCACGTCTTTGTTTCTCCTGAAAACTGAACCAGAAGGAGTCTCAAGAGGGCCAGTGAACTAGCCCGACCTCTGCCCAGGAGCTGCTTCTGCCTCACTGGCTTCTTTTCCTGCTTCTAATTTCGCCTCCTTCTTTTCCTGCTTCTAATTTCGCCTCCTTTCGCCTAACCCGCCTCCAAAGCGGGTTCACGCTTTGTCCTTTGTGCTTTTCATTTTGTACGTCTTTCTCCCAGGGCTGGTGAGTACCCAACTTTGTGGAATCTTTTCCTTATGACCAAACAGGCACCCCTTAGCGGCTGTATGTCTGGGTGTCTCTGGCAGGAAAATCCATGGAATTATAAAGTTCTGACGCTGCCGGAAGTGTCGCGGTTCGCACTAGCCTGTCACAACTTCCGTCTGTCCGAGACAGCTGCGAGCTGAGGCGATTCTCCAGCTGAACACGCTCAGCCAGGACTGTGCGCAACTTTTTGTTTTTCTTAGTTGTCCTTTTTATAAAATAAATGGTAGGAACTTATTTTTCCAAATCGGCCATTCAGTTTTCTCACAAAACACAATAATGACGATTCTGAATGTTCCCAAGTGTTGTAAGAATAGTACCATGAACGTGCATTACATTTTTCTCCTAGTTTCAGCAACTTTTAAGCATTTTGCTACTTTGCTGTTTTTAACTTTCTGTACGTACATTTTTTTTTTTTTTGCTGACACGTCTGAGAATTACCTGTAGACATAATGACATTTCATGCCTAAATATTTCACTTTAGTATATATACCTCAGGGATGAGGAACTCTTAAATAGCTACATTGGAATGGTCACATTTGGGACAGTTGATGTTAATTTTATACCATTATCTAACACAGCAATCATAGTCACTGTTCTTGAAATGTCTCAATATTATCCTTTAAAGCTATTTGTTTGTTTTATTAATATAGGATTTAATGATCATATTAAGTATTTAATAGTTTCTTTTTTGGTTTCTTTTAACCTCAGAGGATTTTCCACCATTTTCTCTTTTATATAAGATAAAACAACAAATATAATTTTCTTGTTAGCTACAGCAAACCCACTTTGGAAGGAGTAGCTTCACAAAAAAAAAAAAAAAAAAAAAGTCTTCTTTTGTTTCTTCACTGAAGATGCTGATCCCATAAATTTCCCAGACCTGGTCTTGGGGTAACACACGATGCCTACACCCACATCTCTGTGAACCTGGTCATTTAAAAACTCAGTCTTGGGCCGGGGACTTAGCTCAGTAGTTCCGGTGCCTGTTTTGCAAGTGCAAGGGCCCAGGTTCAATCCCTGGTCACCACATACAATACTTCACACCCAGCATCAATCAGTACCACACACCACAGTGCCGGGTATGGTGACTCACGCCTGTAATCCCATCACTCGGGAGGCAGAGGCAGGAGAACTGTTGTGATGTGAGTTGGAGGCTGAGCTCAGGGCCAGCCTGAACTACAAAGCAAGACCCTGTCTCAAAAACAAAACAAAACAACAACAACAACAAACCTCAGTCTTATACATATTGCACTTAAATTGCCTGAGAAGTTGGTTCCTGTTTCACCAGTGCTTTGGTGTGACCTAGTGTGACAGACCCAGTCGTCAGACAGACGCACTTAGGACAGCCGGCTCGTCTTCCACACCACGCTGCCCCTCAGCTCTTGGGGGCTTCCCTGGGACTCATGACAGGCTGCTCTCCACATGGGAATCCCTTCCTTTCTCACTAGGATGCAACAATGGAGACAGCAACTTTCTTTCAATGCCCTGGCCAAGGCTATTGGGTGGCAGTGTGAAATTCTAGGTCTGGTCCTGTTTCCTTGCTAGGCTTCTGAAGTCCCAGATGTCTTGGTAGGTATTCCATGTCTCATCAGACTTGTGTTCTTTTTGTCTAACTGAAACTGACTTCAAAGCAGAACAACAAGAAATGTGGGATAAATCTACTTTTTACACCCTGAGATGAATGATCTTGGCATGGAGACCCTTTTTCTTTCCTTCTCTCTCTCTCTCTGTGTGTGTGTGTGTGTGTGTGTGTGTACATATGCGTGCACACATGTACACATATACCTACAAGTGGTTTTCAAAGCTCCAGAGACACATCCTGAAACAGGGATCTGGGAGCACAGGACTGATGCTCACTCTTTTGAACCACATGCCAGCCCATCTCCCTTTTCAGCAGTCGCCTCACAACCAGCAAGCAGTGGGCAGGGCTGGTCCCAATCCTAGAGGGAGAATTCTGTGCAGAAGGGTGCAGGCTCCTTAGGGATGGGGTGCAGCTGGCTCAGCGAGTCTCCTCTGAGCACTTGATGGCACCAACTCCTGGCGGCTGGGCCTGATGTCTCAGAAAGCCCTCAGGAAGGGGTCGCTTTAGGGTGTGGAAAAACTTTAATGTGGTAACCTCAGCTGTCAATCTTATCTGCTAGTTTTGGTACAAGTAAAAATAAATGATCCTATGTACAGGCTCATGCAAAAATTTCATGTAATCTTCCTAAACAAACCTTTGAAACTTTAATGCAGTCAGTTTGATTTTTCCAGCTTCTAGATTCTGTCTAATGCTGGCTTGAGGAGAGCTGGATTCAGGGATCCCGGGTATGCTGGAGGATACAGGTGGATTCCTATGGCCAAGACACCTGGAGTGGTCAGGTGACCTTTGCTGCACACCCGTGAACCCATCCTCTGCTCCTCCCCAAGGGTTTCTGATTCCAGCTCATCAGCTTTCTCTGGTTACTCAGATTTAATTTCTATGGCTAATAGAAAGTAAAAAGCTTCTAGAACATTCTTGGTTGATGCCCTCTACTGTTCCTCTAGTAATGAAACTAGTAAGCAGATAAGTGGAAACAGGAACTTAGGCATGTAGAAAATGCAAGGTTAAGGCTGGACTTCCAGGAATAATTTCTACAGTATGTGAAAACGCAAGGTTGATCCTTCAGTCATTTTGTCATTTCTACTTTTATTTACTTATTATCAATTATAATGTAAAAACCTTATAATTATTCAAATCCCCCAAGGGCCAGCACTATACTAGGAAGTACGATGCTGTGTGTGGCTGTGTGGTAACTTTAGTGAACATCACTAAAATTGAGTTTTAAAATATTTACATTTACTAGGGTCCAAGGGTCAGTGAAAGATGCCAGCAATGTGGCTTCTTAGCCATCAGAATGTTCTAGGTGCCCTGCACTCTGTGTCCTCTAGTTCCTGCCCTCCTGGGGAAGGTGTTTTCCTGAGAGAGGTACTCAGAAGTTCTTTGTCCCTGAGGATGCTGGGAAAGGGAGGAAGGGCAGTCCCTGGAGACTTGGTGGGGGAGGGGCCCGCAAAACAGCGCAATTCTCTTTGTTCCAAGGTTCAGGCTGGCTTTTAGAGGTCCCCAATTTATAGTCATAGCCATAGCTCAAGAATTATTATATTCCTACTGTCTCAGTTCTCAGCTATGACTTCACAGGCAAAGTGAAAGCTGCAGACTGAAAATAAAGCTGAGACTGTGCCCATCCAACTAATGTGACTGAAGATCTTGCCTGAAAAGAGAACTTGTGATTATATGTCTTTTCTGAGCTGCTTTTTTTCATATACTATGTGAAATACCGAGTATTTTATGTGCATTTTAACATGTACATCGATTTAAAGGTTACAATCTGCCAGTGCTTATCACATACCTCTGCTTCAACAGTATTCTCTTCTTACCACAAATTACTAAGTAACTCAAAATACTCTGATATTGCTGTTTTTGCTTTAGTATTATCTATTCCAAGTAACTTTTTCAACTCTTAAATTCACATGCAGTCAATCTGACGGGTGCAGGGAATTTAGGTACTAAGAGGTGTTTTCTCCTAGATTTTCAGATGCCATAGTTTAACCAAGGCTTTACTTCAAGTGGGCTTGATTGCTAAAGTTTAGTTTCAAGTGTAAGAGTCCTCCCAAAATATTTAATAGCTCCCTTTATTGAAAAGGTGACATATTGGAAATAGAGTTCAGAATCATTTTTACATTTCCAACAGTTTAATTAACAATAAAAATTAAAATGAAACCCAATAGCAGTTTTTGTTGTTCAAGTTGGCCCTGAAATCATGATGTAGCCCAGGCAAGCCTCAAAGTCAGAGCAATCCTCCTGCTTCTGCCTCCAGAGTGCTGGGACTATAGGCATGAGCCACCGCACCCGGAACTGTGGTATATGGAATTGATTGCTGGTGGGCATGAGTCTCCATGCCCAGCATTACTGCATGTGTTTTACCAGCGCTGAACCCAGGTCCTTGCATTTGCAAAGCAGGCACCAAAACCACTGAGCTAACTCCCTGGCCCCCCAGTAACATTTTTTAAAATCTAAAATCAATAAATTCAATAGGCAAAACAAATATTTCTTCTCACTGGGAAGTAATGAGAATAGAAAAGCTGCCTCCCTCTAGTCCAGTTCTCCATTAGTCCCAGACTACCTCCGTAGGAGGGAGGCATACATTCTTACTCTAAGGTGATAGAATGATGGTAAAGGTATAAAGCAGAGGGCATGTAGATGAAAAGATCTGAAGGTTTTCAAGACCAGTGGACATTCATGGGCCATGAAGACATTATAGAACTAGAGTTAGAAGGGGAAGTTCTCAAAGGTAAATATGGCATGTTATGAGATGTACCATAAGACATGCTGCAGTATTGAAATTTATTATACAGTAAGCCACTAATGTATCTTCAGTGTGAAAAAACATCACAGATCTATTTAGTTTTATATTTAGACAGGTAGCTCTCTTGCTGAAGAGAGGGTGAATTAAAAATACTGAGTTGAAAAAAAGACATTGATTTCAAATGAAATAACATTTCATTCACAGGAAGTTGATGAAAGTCTGTACTAAGAAAGTGGCTGAAGAAGTGGAGATGGAGTCTTAGTCATCATTAAGAAACTTTGAAAGACAGATTTGAAAACCAGGTTGCTACATAGGGAGGAAAGGAGTCAGATATGGTGTTGGTTTCATTCTTTTTAAAGACATAGCCAAGCGAATCTCTTTTAACTCTTGATGCTTATACTATGACCACAAAACCTATAGCTGCTTCGGAAATTAGGTGGCATGTAAAGTCTGAGACAGTCCCAGCATGCAGTACTTCCTGATGCTCCTCAGGTCCTACCACCTTGAACTTTACTTGTAGAAATAAATATTAATAGAATTAAAAATTCAAATATATTGTCCTTTTCCCCTGGGGTTCACATAACAATTGGAGTGCGAGATGATAAATGAGGCCTCAGATAATGATGCAGAGCATAGCCAGGTACAGGGAAATGTACCGTTTCCTTGGCTATAATGCTCTGTGTTCCACAGAATGTCATCTACAAACTCAGCCTCTGAAAGCTGTCACCAACGCTGTTCTTAAGCAGCTTAACATAGTAATTTAATGATTTTGGATCTTACTACCAGCCCCTAAATGGGCACTTGTGCTGGTCTAGTCACTGGGTATTATGGAGTCATATATCTAATATTTATGTCATGTCCTAAAAGTATCTTTAAAAGGATTCCTCTCATCCCTTTGAGCCAACCACCAAGCACCCAAGTTCATTCTGTGTTAAAATGTATCTCATCTTGTATTTTCATGGGAGTGAAAATTGTTCCCTTCATGAGACTTTTTCAAGCTCTTTGTTTCTAGTCCATTGTATTAGTTATGGTTCTACAGAGAAACAGAATCAATGGTGATATAAATATATATATTATATATAATACATATATCTAATATCTATATATGTTATATCTATATATAGTAGATTATATAAATATATCACCTATATATAAATATATTACCTAAATATATCACCTATATATAATAGGTGATATAAATATATATATTATATGATATATATCTATATAATATCTATATATAATATCTATATATAAAATATCTATATATAATATATATATATTATATCTTTAGATAGATAGATAGATAGACAGATAGAAGGACATTCCTTGGCTTCTTAAAGCAGCCTTTATAGTTTACTGCCTGCTCTGCTCCATAGCTTGCCTTCTTGCTGCAGTTTCTACCACATCTACTAAGCTACACTGACTTCTGTGCACCCCTGGAGCTCTTGTGTTGAGCCCATAGAGACCCCGCATGCCTGGTTTCCATGACCCAGCTCATCACACTGCTTTTTGGTGACTCTCAGCTTCTGACAGTTAAAGTTTTAGCCCTTTACTGTGTTTAGACCAGCAGTTCAACTCATTTACCATTCTTTCCTGTTTAGATAGTTTTGCAACAAAATTACACAGACACATCAATATGAAATGGAAAATGTTTCGGGTCAAAAATGTAATATGTTTGTCATAGAGAAATGAATATATTTTCCTTAGGTCTCAATTTCTCTATTCTCCCTTGCCTGATTTTACTGGAAAGAGGGTGAGAGAAGAATCTATTTTGTACTTTGTGGTATTCTATTATCTCTAGCTGCCACAAAGATAGGTAACAAAATGATAGTCTCTCTCAAATATTAAAAACTCTGCTAAAAATAGAAAAAAATGAATTTTTTGAAAGACATAGCTACAAGGCAAAGAAAAGGCAAACAAAAGGACTGCTCAAAATGTAGATGCTGGCAAACAAATAACCTAGAGAGGTGCAGAAATCCATATCTCATCCCCAAGGTGGTGTTGGCCAGAAACTGCTGTTGAAATCAAAGAAGCAGTCTGCTCACCCCACAGAACCCCAACTGGGAGCAAGAAAGAGAGACACCAGGTTGCTCTAAAATCAGGTTTCTCATAGTAAAGGAAAGAGAAAATCATATTTCAAACTCCTAAAGAAAAGAACTCCTCTGACTGTGCTGCATCTTTTCTCGACTGTTGAGCCTGGCAGCTGCCCTCCACACTACAAGGCAGAAACGGTGGCTCTGAAATCAGCCCTTCAATCCAAGTAAGAAGCAAACAAGCAAGAAAGCAAGGGGAATCTTGACCTGGACATCAGGCCAGACTGATTTCAGAGGTATGGTCCCTGAGTACCATGAGCAAAAGTACCTGACTGTCTAGGTGCTGAACTGTACAGCCTGAACTCCCAACATTTGTCCCCTGTGGGTGTTGTTGCCAGCTTTTAGTCAATATCTACTCTCCTTTTCTTCCTTTTAGCAATAGAAGGTCTCATGGATCTCAGTGTTGGTTATCTGAGTACACAGTCAGCCCTCTTCTCTTGATCTTAGCCAAAAGGCCGAGAAGCAATATCACTCCTCTTAATACTACGATTCAAAGTTTCCATTGAAAAGGGTAATGCCTTACGATCGAGCATTTACACCAGGATGAGAATAGAAAGCGTGTGTTCAACGTAAATATCACCATTTCAGGAAGAGCTGCTCACTCTGCAGTCTTGTTCTCCTTCCTCCTGGTAGGAATAAGAAGTTTTAGGGCAGGGAGGCCCTCAGCTGTCCTGGGCTACCAGGGTATATTCAGTCTGTTTCCTGAGGAAAAAGCCAAGCTCTACCTCGAGAGAGGCAGTGTATCCTCGTGTGGCTATTATGGAAGTTTAACTGGCAGTTTAAGAAATGCCAACCACTGACAATAGATTTAGATTTTACTTTGGAGAAAAACCCATACATCTAATAATGTAATATACTGATAGCGATACTTAGTGGCTTTAAGAACTAAGTTTAATCAGATCACTGAAGACAAGAAGGCATCACTGTTATACATCATAATAAAAATACTAATGTTTAACTTTAAATACAATCACACAAATAATATTAAAAGACAAAGAAAGCTTCTATGTGAAGATAGATAAACAGAAAAGAGAATCAAACCATCAAGGGACTGGGGAGGGATGGCAGAGGAAGGGGATGAAGGAAGAACTGTCCTGTGTCATATGCACGGAGTGATTCCCCACTTCTGTATAATCGTAGAACACCAATACAATCAAATGACAGATAATCTCAAAGTTATATTAGTATAAACATATTGTTTATACTATTTGTTTAACTTGGCCAAAGATTATGATATAGCTACTCCAAAACCATCAAGGGAAAAAAGAAATATGTACATAGTTTTCTGACGTACACTTTTATATTTGTAAGTGAAACATTTTGCTTTGTTTATTGTTTTCTATATTATGTATTAAATGCCAACTTTCATTTCTTGCCTCAAGAGGTACAAGGTAAAATTTAATAGATGATATACAAACAGAATGAAAGAGCCAAATACTTTATTTACAACTATGAAAGTATCTGTCAGAAAACAATGGTACAACTGTTGACTGAGAATGCAAGACATTTCTTAAAGTTACTAGCTTATTGTTCTAAAAGACCTACATGATATTTTCAGTATATCAACTCATTTCCGGTACTACCTTGATTTAAAAATGAAACAAATGAATTTAAACATGAATACCTGATTCCACCATGTTAATTTCCTAAGGCTGTCCTGACAGACATGGCTTCAGTCAAAGGACTTTGTTTTCTCATAATTCTGGAGACAATAAGTCCGAGATCAGTGCACCATGAGAGAGAGGCCTCTTGACTGGAATTTCAGGTGCCCACCTTAGTAGGACTCAACACAGCATGTCTGTTATATGGGCACTTCTGATGTCTTTGCCATCTAAGAGCACTGATTCTTTCATATTATAATCCTGTGTTATGAGCTCCTTAATTGTCTTTTCTCCTGGGAGGTCCTGTCTCCAAATACCATCACAATAGGGGTTTAAATATGAAGGTAAAAAATTGGTGAAGTACAGGAGAGGATAGAAATACATTCATATACATATGTATCTCCAGGTATTGGAAAATTTACCTAGTATGTACATTTAAACATGATCAGAACTGGCAGTAAGCATTCTTATTGATCAGAGCTTGAATAGCTAATTATTAAGTTAAAATCTCAGATTGTTTCCTTTTTTGTAAGTACATAATTATTTCTTTGAGAAATTTCTTATTTTAGAAATGAGTTGAATCTATTTCAACTCATTATGGGTTTTGGAGAAAAATATCTTCCTCAAATATTTTAGGCAGAGAAATATTTCTATTCACAAGCATATTAAACAGCTTTTTGATTACTAATGGTTTACAACCTGAGCTATCAAATCATAATTTTTAATTTAATGACACCTAACAATGAATAATAATAGGTCACTCTATCATGCTTAATTTTCAAAATTGAACTTATTGATATTAACCCATACATGTGCACTTTTTCTGAAGAGCAAATGGGCTTCTTGCTTCCTTCCTGAAGATGCAAACACAAATCCTTGATTAGGGGCTAGAGGCATCTGTCAGAAACACAAAAAGTTTTGGAAATCTGCCTTGTAGATTAGGGCCCAGCTCCCAGTGTTTGTCTTTAAACACAAGCCTCTTTGCTGCATTCTCTTTCTGTAGCAGATGCCTGGCTAAGCTGTGAAATTAGAAAAGGAGATTCATTGTGAGGACTGAAGTTACTCTGAGCCTAGCTGCTCATGGACAATCTGGTAAAATCAACAGAAATAAACAAGGAAAGTCCACCAAAGACTAAATGAGATAATGAATATAGAAGACTCAGTAATTATTCATATTTATTATGCTGTAGAACACGATTTGTCTCAGTCACATCAACTCATACTGTTGCCTCCAGGGCATAACACCAATTTTGTATTAAAAGAGTGTTGTGATAGATGTATAATATCTACATTTATTTTTTTGAATATTTCTTCTGATGAACTACTAATTTTAATTTTATAATTTTGATCATATTGAAAAATGA
Source organism: Petromus typicus (assembly GCA_004026965.1). Classification (NCBI taxonomy): domain Eukaryota; kingdom Metazoa; phylum Chordata; class Mammalia; order Rodentia; family Petromuridae; genus Petromus; species Petromus typicus. Next base: position 79,131 of record PVIR01002409.1, read on the forward strand.
GTACTTACACAGAAAAAATCGATTGGATATTTATTGAATGTTTATAGAAATGTATCAAAGTTTTCAACATTGACAATTTCTTGCTGTAGAAATTCTAAAAAATGCCAGATGTGGTGATAAAAACTGCATGGTAATGGCAAAGTTACAGACCCGAGGATCAATGGAGTAGACTAGAAGATCCAGAAACTACTCCAGATACACTGAGTCACCTCATCTTTGACAAAGGAGCCAAAAATCCTCAATGGAGCAAAGATAGCCTCTTTAACAAATGGTGCTGGAAAAACTGGGCTTTAACTTGCCAAAGACTAAAACTAGATCTAACTCTTTCACCATGTACCAAGCTAAAATCAAAGTGGATAAGATACCTAAATATTAAAACAAATGCTCTAAACCTTCTGCAAAACAGGTTAGGTAAAACTCTCGAAGACATTGGCTTAGGGAAAGACTTCATGAACACAACTTCTATAGCACAAGAATTGGCTGAGTAAATCAACAAATGGGACCTCATTCTTTTTAAAAAGCTTCTGCACAGCAAAGAAAACCACCAACAGTGCAAAAAGGCAACCAACAATGTGGGAAAAAATCTTTACCAGCTGTTCCTCAGACAAAGGGCTACTATCTAGAATATATAAAGAGCTCAAAAAAATCAGCCCACCCAAATTTAAAGACCCAGTTCAAAAATGGGCATCTGAAATGAACAGATATTTTTCAGAGGAAGAAGTAAGAGCAGCTAAGAAGCATATGAAGAAATGCTCAACATCATTAGTCATTCGAGAGATGCAGATGAAAACAACATTGAGATTTCACCTCACTCCACATAGAATGGCTGCCATTTCAGAATCAGCCAACAGCAAATGTTGGTGAGGCTGTGGAGAAGAAGGAACCTTTCTCTACTCTTGGTGGGACTGTAGACTCGTACAACCCTTGTGGAGATCAGTTTGGAGATTCCTCAAAAAGCTAGGATTGATGGTCCCATTTGACCCGGCCATTGCCCTGCTAGGTATATACACATAAGCATTAAAAGGCTCATATCACAGTGACATATGTGCACCCATGTTTATAGCAGCCCAATTTGTGATTGTTACATCTTGGAAACAACCCAAGTGTCCATCAACTGGAGACTGGTTAAAAGAGCTGTGGTTCTTCTACAGAATGGAGTATTACTCTGCCATAAAAAATGATAAGTTTGAATCATTTATACTTAAAAGGACATACCTTGAGGATATTCTCATAAGTGAAATAAATAGGTCACAGATAGGTACATATCACATCTTTTCTCTGGTATGAGAAAATAAAGATGTAAATGACTCCTAGAATTGTATGTTATATATTGTGAAATAGAAAATGTTCAGTGGAAAATAGGGTGAAGAGGGAAAAATGATGAGATTGTAACAAAAAAAGTAAGGAAACAAATTTTATGTATATGGGGGGTAGAGTGGGTAGGGCTATGGGAAAAAAATGAGAATTAAGTTGTGTCTTATACCGGTACAAATCCCCATTATGGAGTGCAATCATGATGTGTATATGTAACATACCAATAAAGATTTAAAAATTTTAAAAATAATAATACAGAAAAAACCTCTAAAAGATAACATCAGAAATAAAAAAAACTGTGTGAACTGCAATGCAAATACAAACAAAAATTTGTGACAGATAGGCATACAGTTACAATATTCCAAAGATTTATTAAACAACAGGGAAATCAAAAATATCTCAACTGTGCCCTACTAAAAAGACAGGAAGACATGTCATCAGTGTAAGTAATACTTGTGCAGTGAAATATGCAGATATCTTGTACATGTACCTGCCTGTTTCCCTATAAGCTCACTAGTTTGCTCCACAATTTTTTTGCATATTTTCCTGAAAAGAAACATTTTGTTTTTCTAATCCTGTAAATGATCTCTTATGAGGTTCCACCCCAGTACTCTAAGAAAATTTATTTTTTATATTTTGCACTTACTTTTTTCTTTATATACCATCAAAATATTTATGTAACACATATTTAAAATTGAATAAAACATGATCATTGGCCAACACTTTGTGTTTTGAATGACATCATAGTTATTGCATAACTCAACAATTTCATCTCTTCTGCCCTTGGTTTTGTTGTAAAAAGTTATCATTTCAGGCTTAATGGTTGTGTGGTTTCCCTGTCAATTTTTCCATCATAGAACAATGTTGGCATCAGCAGTGCAAATTTGTTTTACTTTCTATATACAAGGTCAATTTTATGTTTTTCTGAAATTCAAAGATTGTAGTCTACAATATTACATTTTGAGATTGTAGCATTTCACTGAAAATTTCTGCTTTGTTCTAGCACGTAGTTCTACACTGGTCAGCTTGTGCTCTGTTAGCAAAGGAAAGATCAATTAGAAACTGAAAAACTAATTATTAAATGCCACATCCTCATTAGTTTGGAGATAAGAGCAAGAAGTCTGTTCATAATATAATTTTAAATAGTAATATATGAATAAAGACCTCATGGCTGAGTTTTAAAATAAACTTCTAGGATGAAAGTATAGTATGATCTTGCATCTACCCAGACGTACATTTTTACACCATAGTTTGAAATTTATTTTGGGGCATAAAGCTACAGTGAAAACAAAATGCTGCAAGATGTTCACCAATAATTATGTATTAAGATTAGCATGAAACTCTCAAACAATAACCATATAGCAGCCACATTTTCACTGCTTTTTCTTTCCTACTGGATGGTTTTGTTCTCAAACTTTAGGCAATTCTTTGCTTTTGTTTGTATATTTGTTGGTTTCAGACAGATTTTATAATTCAGACTAAACTTGTACTCTTACTGATTCCTCTACTTCAGCCTGCTGGGATTACAGGCTTACTCCATCATGCCCAGCTAACTTTAAGAAATTATGAAGGAAATCTTATATCCTGAGTGTCATTGTTATTTATAATCCTCCAGCCCACATCGTTGCTTCTCCTGAAGTCTTTTACATTCTTTTGATTACTATGAGAAACCCCTGCTTAGTTCAGAAGACCTATAAATGGTTTAAATTCAGCTACTCAGGTGTCATAATAAACACATTTTTGAGTATGACTATCAATGCAGGTAGAGTATTGTATTGTACATATCACTTGGGTATTTCACAACATCTTTTAGCATTTTGTCTGTTATGAACAATTTCCAGCACTGAATGGCAGTGCTGCCATGCCATCTGATAGATCCCACACCGTCAAGAATCTAACTGTATTTTTAGACCTCATTCTGACATTAGATTGTTCCATTCGCGTGACTACCTTGTATCATCTCACATTGCTGTTTTCTCTACCATCTAAATAAAGGTAATCTTCATTTCTTGTGTTTCTGTTGGTCATTTCTTATTGTATTTCACTGTCATAGAAACTATGGCTCATATGCCATTATCAGAGTCCTCTTGCTCCTCCTTCTCTCTTCCTGCAGTGTGTTATGATTCACTTTTGACACTGTCCAAAAATTGTGTGTCTAGTTTTTTATGTATCATTGTATTGAATTGTTGTCCTGGTTTAAACAAGTGGACTTACTGTGAGTCACACCCACATTCTAGCACCAGTACATGCTATGTTTATATTACAGAAGAATGGCATGGGTGTATTTTACCTTTACCCACCTCCCAGATACCCATAGAAACATGCATAAAATCTCTTACAGGGAGTGTTATGTGGGTAAAAATTTTGGTTTGGCACTTTTGCATATGTAAAAGTAGATAAACAGAAAGATTGCTTCCTATATTACCCAGGCACAGCTACTGACTGGCTACCATTAAGCTAATGCATAAATTTACAATAAAAAATTATGGCATGAGGTTGTGTAACAGAATATAGTGTATTGTTGCACTGAGACTTTCATGATAGTTTACCATCTCTGCAGACTGCCTTTCATCATTTAAGAGAGTCATCATTACCATTTCTTCCTTTCATTGAAAGGAAAATTTTATTATATGAATACATGCTTCTGTATGTAAGTAGGAATTCTATTATATGAATGGATATGAATTATTTTATCTGTTTTTTATTTCACATGTATGGATAATATCATGTTATATATTTTTCTTTAATGTTTAAAAATAAATTATAAGTATGCTATTATATTAATTAAATTATACAGTATATACAAAATATTAAAATAACTTGAGGGAATATGTAACTAAATAGACTCTTGGTTTAAAAAAAAAACAAAGTTCTGTACTTCTGTAATGTTAATTGTATTGCGTGGGTGCTATATTATGTTTTTCATTATTTTATGCTGACACAGTTACATAAAATAGGTATGTTCTATTTTTAAAATGAAGTAAAAGGAGATGGAAAAGTGATCCTGTTCATAGCTTTTATCTTAAATAAGAATTGTGAGCAGTAAACATGCCCTCAGTTAAGGAGCCATGAAGGAAGCCTGAGTGGACTGCCACAGCTCTTTTCCACAAGTACTAAATGCACTTTAAACTTCCAGGTTTGCTTGAGTCTTATTATCATCTCATTCTGTTTGTTTGCCTGATTTGCTTTCTTCCTGTCTGCATTTTGCCTGGAGGTATATCTGGTCTTGCATTAACTAAGTTTCTGAGCCTTGTAAATAGTTTGTCTCAGTGGGAAATGTTCCCTGTTTATCTTTTTCAATGATAGCTGCTTAATGAAAACATTTAGAAAATACTTCTCTTGAATGAATTTCACCTGTGGCATCACCCAGGAGCAGAAACAGAAATCCTTCTCCCTTCAGTGAGGATCTCAGGTAAGACAGGGTACTAATCCAGTCTGACCCTTTCAAGGCATTCTTTAATCGCTGATGACAGCAAGTGAAATGGAACTAGACATACAGCAAATTGCTTCATTAGTAACCTAGACTGAAATACCTGGGAAACTGTAACCTGCATTTCCTAATACATGGGCCATGTAATTCTATCATTTACCTCTCACATTTCAAGCTGGTATTGTCTCCATAACCTGTTTGTTTTAATATTTAACAAGTTATTTGTAAAAATACAAAATTACTATATTTTATGATTGCTATATGTTGAACTATAATATGTATTTATGACAAAAAACAATTAGATTATTAGGAAGATATTGAAAAATTAAAACTAATTGAACAGCTATATATACTTGCATAATACACCCATACCTAGAGAAAGCTGAAAGTTTTAATACATTTACAGTCTTTAATTTTTCACTCACTGATTCTATCATGAAAGAATTAATTATATTAATTCTTCATAGTTGTCTATAACAAAATTTCACAATTGCAAATAAAATAGTTTTATATATGTCTTAAAACTCTAATAGTTAAAAGCCTAAAACATACTTCCAATACCAGCATTCAAAGAGGCACTGGACTACTAGAAACAAGTTGTAATAGTATATCACTGAAAGAAAAATTGTTCAGCACAGTCTCCAATGGGAATAAGGTATAACATAGCTAAAATGAAGGGTTTTAGTTATCAGGAAGAATTTTCTTACACAAAGTGGAAAAAGTGACAGAAACTCCATCTACTTCTCTTCCCACACTAAGGGCTTCTCCTGGGTGAGGCCTTTGCCAGGACTTCCCCACAGCACCTGGGCCCTGAGCTCCCACACAACCAGAAAGAGCCTGCAAAGACTATTTTCTTGTCTGTCTGCAATGATACTGGGCTCTGACCTATCATGGGTGCTGTATGTGGAGAGGAGCACACAGGAACTCCAATAACTTATCTACACACACTGAATAAGTTAGTCAACAGTGCTGGGACTTAGGCAGAGGCCTTTGGTGTGACTGCCCTTTCTGCCACAACAAAACAACACTCACTATAAGAATGAAGAAATACTGTTTGCTACAGCCGTGGATGAGTTTGTGGAGTCAGTCCCAGCTTCAAGATCATGGACTCTTGCAGAGTTCAAGCCTGCAGGTGTTCACTGAGCTAAACTCAGGCATTATAGTCAGGACCTAGACAGGAGACAACTCCAGACTGTGACTGTCAACTCCAATCTACATTCTCCTGCCCATACTATCTAGAGAAGACATAAATCTACATTATGAAGGGGCTTTTTTTTTTTTAAGGTTTTCTGGCCTGTCTTATTTGTTTCTGTTGTTGTTCTCTTTCTTTCTTTTTATGGACCTCACTTTCATTTCTCACTTCCATTCCTCTACTCTCTTATTGCTGAGTCTGTCCATTTTGGGTTTTTTTCTTCTCTTAACTCCTCTTATTTTTTCATGAGGGGGAAGCATTCTCCTTTTAGCCCAATGCTTTTGGGCACCCAATTCTTTATCCTTTATCTCCTATTGTCTTCCACTGAGTATCAGTTCCCAGAAATTGATGTATTTCAGTTTTTCCTACTCTCTGCTTTTTTTCTGTACTATTATAAGAGAGTGAACATAATTTCTAGTGGCCCTGCAGTCATTAGTTTTGTATTTATCCCTTCCATCTCTTTTGTTCTCTATCCTTTATCAGTTTCCCAGGGTTTGTGTGATCTAAGCTCATTTCTAATCTCTTCCTTTCCTTCTGTCTCTCCACCACCACCGCCTCAACACTCTGGTGACCTTTAATGCCCAATGGGTGATGCTGTGATATTAAAGGAACTGTACATTATAAATATATTTCTGGTTAGTTCTAAATTTTGGCATATAGTCACAGATCTAATTTACAAGGTTAACGGTATTAGATGAGTAGTTGCCAGCGCTTGTTATTTCCTTTGCTATGTTTGATTCTCCTGGTGATACTGATTGTATTATGTCAACCAAGGTGATGTGATTGTTCTGTTTAAGTACCTTCTGTAGTGTCCCAGAACTGAGAACACTTAAGGGCCATTACAGATCCAAAGAGGACAACCCAGGAAGTAACCAACTTCTAAGGGTTCCACATATAAAGAAGGAAGAGACTTGCACTGAACACTGCAAAGACAGCAGGACAGTAATTAAACTATAATCATCAGAAACAAGCAAAAGAATAAAAAATAAATTAGAAAAACTTCAAAACACCAGACCGAAAGATCAGACCACAGGAAAAACAAGCAGAGATGGGAATACAACAATCTAAAGCTCAAATACCTAGACTCTGAGCCAGTATCAAAAGAGGATCTAGTAAAATGGAAATCAGAATTAATTTCTCAGATAAGAAAAGATAGTGTCCAAAATGAAAGACATGATTATTATCACTAAAAAAGAGATCAAGAATGTGATAGAATCTCAGAGTATGGATATAATGGAATGTATTAAACAGATTCAAACAGATTTCCAAGAGACTAAAAGTTCCAATGAAAGTTTGAAAAATAAAATGAATGAATGTAAAGACCAAAATCAGACATAGAAAGATAGATTTGTAGCCAGTGAACAAGAAAGGAATAATTTTTGGAATATAGCAAGTTATTCCAATAAACCAAACCGGTATCTGCTAGATGATGGAAAGAAGAATAATATGACTGATTGGAATGAGTGAAGAAACAGGAGACAGTGCAAAAGATATTTTTAAAATATGTTAACAAATATAATGGCAGAAAACTTCACAGGAAAATGAAAAGAACTGGACAGATAGATAAGTGAATTATATAGGATGCCAAGTGTTTGTGATATGAAAAAAACTACACCTAGGTGCAAAATTATCAAGATTTCAGAAAACTAACTGAAGAATAAAATATTGAAAGCAGTCAGGGAAAAGAAACAAATTACATACAATGAAAAACCCATCAGAATCACAGCAGACTTCTCAGTGCCAATACTCAAATCAAGCAGAGCACAGAGTGAAGTGCTGCAAGTTCCAAAGGAAACAATGTCCAACCTAGATTGATATATCCTCCAAATCTATCCTTCATAGTTGATGGGAAAATAAAATACATCTATAAAAGAACACCTAACATCCTCCACAAATCCAAAACCTTAGCTCCAAAAAATTCTAAACAATATCCTAAAGAAAGACAATGAGTATCACAATCCCAAGAGATTCATCAGAGGGAACTCATTGGGTAAAGTAAGAAATTAAAAAGAAAGGGGTAAAAGCAAAGACTAAAAGAGCCAAGAACAGAAAAATATCATGACATGGCAAAATCAATATAAATCACTTATAACCACAAATGTCAATGTCCTCAGTGCACCAATTAAAAGACACAGATTGGTAGAATGGATTAAGAGACAATATCCAATAATATGCTATATACAAGGAGCACACATAATTCAGGAAGAAATCCATAGACTGAAAGTAAAAGAATGGAAAACATTTCTCCACAAAACAGGAAATTACAAAAAAGCAGAAATGGGTATCATATTTACAGAAAAAAATAGATTTCAAACCAAAACTAATTAAGAGAGACAAAGAAAGACACTACATCCTCATATAGGGGACAATCCCAGAGGAAGAAATGATATTCATAAATATTTATGCACTGAATTCTAATACACTCAACTATGTAAAACAAATATTAATGGGAAAAAAGCCAAATAATCACTAAACAATAATAGTGGGGGACTCAGTCCTAAATAAGATATTAGCAAACAGAATATGGGGTTCATCAAGAAGATCATCCACCCTGATTCACCCCAGAGATGCAAGGATGATTCAACATACACAATTAAAAATGTAATATGCTGTATTAACAGACTCAAGGACAAAACCAAGTGGTCAGCTCAATAAGTGGAGAAAAAGCATTTGACAGAATTCAACAACCATTCTTTATCTCAAATTGAGATATTATTTAAATATTTAAATAAATTGAATTTATTTATGAAAAACCAATAGCCAGCATCATACTAAATGGAAAAAAAGTGAAATTTTTCATGCTAAGATCAGAAACAAGACAGAGAAGTCTACTATCATGACTCCTACTCAATATAATTTTGGAAATATTAGCCACAGCAATTAAACAAAGAAAAAAATAAGGGAATATGACAGGTAAGAAAGAAGTTAAACTGAAATTACTTGCTGGTGTCATGATACTCTATATATAAGATATAAAAACTCAACCTAAAGACTTCTTGCTATACTTAATTGTCAGATATAGTAACATAGCTAGATATAAGGTCAAGACTCAAAAATCAGTACCATATGTACACATGAACAACAAACCCACTGAAAGAGAAATCATGGAATCAATTTCTTTCATAATGTCAATGAAGAAAAGAAACATCTAGGAATCAGTCAAACAAAAGAGGTGAAAGATCATTACACTGAAAAGGACAGCATTCTGAAAAGGGAGATCAAAGAATATATCAGAAAATGGAAAGACATCCCTTGTTCCTAGATAGGAAGACCCAATATCATCACAAAGAGCATATTGCCAAAGCTATTATATAGATTTCAATCCTGATTAAAATCCCTAAAGTATATTTCTCAGAACTAGAGAAAATAATCAAAAATTCTAGGCAACAAGAACAGGGCTGGGGGGTATCATGATCCCCAATTTGAAATTGAACTATAAAGCCACTGTGATAAAAACTGCATGGTTCTGGCTAACAAACAGAACTGAGGATCAGTGGAACAGACTAGAAAATCCAGAAATAACTCCAGATATTCTAAGCCACCTCATGTTTTACAAAAGAGCCAAAACACCTTTGATGGAGAAAAGATAGCCACTTTAACAAATGGTGCTGGAAAAACTTGATTGCAATTCGCCAAAGATCAAAGATAGACCTATCTCTTTCACCACATACTAAATTAAAAATCAAAGTGTATTAGAGACCTAAACATTAAAATAGAAACACTAAACCTGCTGCAAAACAGGTTAGGTAGAACTCTTGGAGACCGTGGCTTAGGGAAAGACTTTATGAATGAAACCTCATTAGCACAGGAGCTAGCAGAAGAAATAACCAAGTGGGAGCTCATCTTACTAAAAAGCTTCTACATAGCAGGAGAAACCACCAGTAGAGTAAAAAGAAAACCTACAACATGAGAAAAAATTTTTACCAGCTATTTTTCAGATAAAGTACTACTAGCTAGAATATATAAATAACTTTAAAATCAGCCCCCCCCAATTTAATGACCCAATTCAAAAATGAAATGAATTTTCTTTTTTTAGATTTTTTTTTTGAGACAGGGTCTCACTTTGTAGTTCAGGCTGGCCCTGAGCTCAGCCTCCAACTCACATCACAGCAATCCTCCTGCCTCTGCCTCCTGAGTGCTGGGATTACAGGAGTGAGCCACCATATCCGGCACTGTGGTATGTGGTCCTGGTTGCTGCTGGGGTGAGTCTCCACACCCAGTATTGTTATGTGGTTACCGGGGATCGAACCCGGGCCCTTGCACTTGCAAAGCAGGTGTTGGAACTCCTGAGCTAAATCCCCGGCCCCTGAAATGAATATTCTTAAGATGAAGAAGTAAAGGGAGCTTAAAAAAAATATGAAGAAATGTTCAAGCATCACTTACCATTTCAGAGATGCAGATCAAAGAACACTGAGGTAATTCTCACTCCATAAAGAATGGCTGCTATCATGAAATCAATCAATAACAAATGGGTATGGGGCTGTGAGGAGAAAGTAACCCTTCTCCATTGTCAGTAAAAATGCAGACTGGTGCAAACACTACAGAGATCAGTGTGGAGATTCCTTTAACTACTAGAATTAGAGTCCTGTTTGACCCAGCTACTCCCTTGCTAAATGCATACATGAAAGAATATTTTAAAATCATATCACAGCAACATATGTACACCCATGTTTATAGGAACTCAGTCTGTGATAACTAAATCTTGTAAACATCTCAAATGCGCACCAAGCGGAGACTGGATAAAGAAGTTGTATTTTATAAATATAAAATAAAGTATTACTCAGCCATAAAAATAATACATTTGAATCATTTATACTCAAGTTGATGAACCTTGAGAACATACTTATAAGAGAAATAAATAGGAGACAGATATATAAATATCATATGTTATTCTAGTATGAAAAATTGAAGGTGAAAATGAATGACAGAATGTATGACAGGTAATGTGAAATAGGACAAAAACGTGAAAAGGAAAAGAGAAGATAGGGGAAAGTAAAGAAGGGAAAGAAAAAATTCATAGTAAGAAAAGGAAACAAAGTTTATATGTACAGGGGTAGGGCTGTAGGGTGGTTAGAGGAAAGGGGAAAAATGAAAATCAAGATGTGTTATGTACAGGTATAAATTCTCAATGTTGAATGTGATCACAATGTATGTATAAAATGTACCAATAAAGTCAATTTTAAAAAGGTGAAAAGTCACAAATTGTTTATTATAGGTTAAAATTTTAATTATATAATACTAACGAATACCAATACAATTAAATCCATTTCAAGTGTAATTCTAGATATAGAAGGGTCAGGAGATGATGGACAAAAGGAAAGAGAAACAGGTCTAGTATTTCGATACACAGCACAATAGTGCATTTTCTCATTGATTTTAATCTACGGCAGAGGTAGACAAACTCTGTGCAGTGCAGAATGGTAAACACTTCAATTCCCGTAAGCCACACTTTCCTCTTATTTGAGTTGCTTCATCCTAAAATCAGCCCAGAGAGTTGTTACACTGTCTCCATTTCAGTATCACTGTATCTATAAATCAGACAGATTTGAATGGAACATCACTGAACCAAATCTCATCATTGTTACTGATGAGAAAGATAATTAGTGATATTACAGGGTACATTAGTATATCAAATATCCCAGAGTTATACTTGAGGTCATTTAGAGTTGTGATTCTATTCAAATCAAGTAACTCAAGCAGTTTAAAAGCCTTGACCCAGATAGAGCATTTCTTACCTGAAGTGCTTAAGACCAGAAATGTTTTGAATTTCAGACATTTTCAGATTTTGGAATATCTGCATATAAATAATGAGAGTTACTAGAGACTTAGATGAAGGGCAGTGGGCTAATTAATCCGATGGAGGAAATTTCAAGGCAGCCCATTGCTCATGGTTTGGCATGAGTACTATTGGCTGCTTTTACCCAGATCTATAGTGAAAATTAAGAACCACAAGTACATTTGAAAAGTCTGCAATTTCATTAGAAAGGAAGAGCCTGCAATATGGAGTCATCAGAAGTGTGTTTGCTGAAAAGATTAGCATTAAAAAGAAGTGTTTCCTATCAGGACAGTAAGCTGGATAGTTTGGAAATATCTTAGGTAAGAGTAGACACTGCAGACTATCCACAGAGAGAACAGGTACTGTGGGGTTTGTTTCCAAATGTACAGTCATTCAAGGACCTCTAAAGCCATGATTCAAGGTTGCTAGACATTGGTCCAATGAGTGGAAGGCTTTGACATCATTCAGGAATGTATTCAGAATGTAAGAGCTATGGGGTCAGTTTGGATTTCATCAGATATCAAAAGCCCTGGGAAACTGTTTCCTGGAGCTGGCAGGGTATGAAACTGAAAGGTGAACCAGAACTGTTATGGAGCCCCAAGGAAGTTGGATGTAATAGGAATACAGAACATCTACTGAGGAGAGCATAGTGCATTTTCTCATTGATTTTAATCTACGGCAGAGGTAGACAAACTCTGTGCAGTGCAGAATGGTAAACACTTCAATTCCCGTAAGCCACACTTTCCTCTTATTTGAGTTGCTTCATCCTAAAATCAGCCCAGAGAGTTACATAATAAGTGTAACTGCTTTAAGAGGGAATAATAGGGCTGCAACTACCAGTGCTGCAGGGGCAAGGGCCCTCAGACAAACCCTTTTGAGCTCAGTCCCCACAACCTACTCCAGACACTGGACCGCTACATAAAGGATTCAATGTTTGCCTAACGGGTTTTGCTCTTGCTTTGTTTCTAATCTTTTCTAGGCCTTCTTTCTTTCTTTTGAAAAGTGAACATAAAAGGTGTGCCGTTGTGTGATGGTGGTAGTTTACTTTCTTTAATTTTAACCATGACACACAGCTAAGAGTTTCTTCTCAGTCTCAGAAAAAACTTTGGACTTGGGGTTTTTTAGCAATACTTGGTACAATTATGACTGACAACTCAGAGACGGACTAAATAAATTTTATGTAATGAGATAAATATGAACATTTTGGAGTCTTGGGTGGAATGTTATGATCTGGATTTACTGTGGACCCCAAAGGTTTCGTGGTTTGGGATGATGGTTGAATCATGGGGGTACAGACCTCCTCCGTGGGATTATAGATTTCTGAGTTCAGTAGTGAAGGAGGAGGTGAGATCCAAGTAGAGGCAGTTCACTGTGGACATGATGACGGAGGACACTCTCTTTGCTCTGGGACAGGATGTTCCTTCCCTTCCTTTTCTGCTTTCAACCTGCCAGGCTAGAATTGCTTCTCTTCACCATGACCCTTTTTGCTTTTTATCTACCTAACCATGGCTCAAAACATGAGCTAAAACAGACCTCTCCTCTAGTAAGCTGAGAGTACCAGGTATCTTGTCCCATTGTTGCTCACAAAACAATGAGCAAGTAGCTCATGGAGACAAAATTTTGTCAGATTTTCCCCTGGGTTTAAAATTCATATCATTCTCCCTTTCTTTCTACACTTAAGCTTCTCCAAACAATCAGCCCTTTTTCCTACAGTGCAGTATTTACAGATTTCTTTTGGTAGGAAATGTTAATACTAAAAAAGTACTCTTGTTTATGTTGTCTGAAATTGTTTTTGATTTATTTTATTTTAAAATGCAAAGCAAGTTTGCTGGTGATAAAATTCTAAGTTGACATCTCTATTATGTGTGCACCTTGGATACCTTCTTCCATTGTTTTACTCTGACTTCCCTGATAGTTGTTGTTGTCTTTTCCTTTTCAACTACTATTATGATTATTTTTCTCTTTCCATCTCTCTCTCTCTCTCTCTCTGACTATCTCATTTTGCTTAGTTTTATAGTAAGGTATTCTATTTATTTATTTTGGTAGAGATTAGTTGAGATTCATGAAACTAAAGATTAGTTTGAAGATTGGTGCCTTATATTCACTTTGAAAAATTTACTATTCTTTCCAAGAGTTACTTTAAAACCTCTTCAACCTGAATTAAATATGGAATATTTTCACTGCCTGTAGAATTTCTTCTTCACAGTTTGTCTCTATTCCTGAGCTATGTTCTGACCTTTTCATGGAGAGCTTTTTTCTCCAGTTTTTCTTTGAACTACATCCCAACATTTCATGTCATTATTTGACTAATGATTGAGTTTTCAAATAAAGCATTATAGTCTTTCTTTCTAGACTTCCTACATAGCTTAGTATCACATAGAACTGGCTTTATTTCATATTCTTATTTATTACATAGATATGAAATAGTTTTATTTAAAAACTCTTAAACTATTCATGGTATAAGTGCAATTTCTAACCATTAGTTTCAAGGACATTATTTAAATGTCAGATCTTGATGAGGTTTAATTTTGCTTCTGTATTTTTTCTTATGCTTTTATTATTTCCGATGAATGAGGATTCTTTACAGTCTGCATAGGATGTTCATCCCTACAAATAAATATATGTTATCCTCTCCAGAGCAACCAGTGATATTACCCAATTGAGTTTACGTTAACATAAACCATTCCTTAATAGATTTTTGTGCCTCAGAACAAATGCTTTTTGTTTTGTATTCTGATACAAAGCAAAATCAAGGAAGTACCCTTACTTCATATTGTCACAAAAGTTACTCTAAATAAAACCTTCACTATATGTACAGAAACCTAAACTTTACCCTGGGATCCTCATTTAGACTTCACAGCCTATGTTGGTCCTCTGTGCTCTGAATAAGGCACCTAATGTGACAGTTCTGCTCATTTTTCTTAAATTGAGTTTATTGGTATATTTCAGGAATGCATTACAATCACATTCATCACTGAGGATTTGTACTTGTACATGATATATTTTGATCCTTATCTTTTCCCTTTCCCTTATTCTCCTTCAACTCCTTGCCTCCTTATAAATAAGCCTTGTTTCCATTATTTCCTTTTTGCTATCTTTTTTTTTCTTTCCTTTCCTTGCTTTCCCCGGCCCCTACCCAGTTACTGTTTCTCTTTGAAATTTTCTTCTGATTTCATAATGCCTCTCGTACATTTTGGGCCCTATTAATATTTCCAATTCCTCACACTAGAGAAATGATACAGTCTGTACAAATCTGTGTCCTATTTATTTCATTTGTGAGTATGGCCTAGAGGTGCATCCATTTAGCTATAAATTTCACCAGGCACAGAACTGAATTTGAAGTGTATTAAAGATCTAAATATTAAAACAGAAATACTAAACTTGCTGGAGGATAAGTTAGGTAGAACTCTTGGAGACACTACTGGTGGGTGACTTCTTGAGCAAAACCTCAGCAGTGGAGGAACTAGCAGGACCAACAATTGCAATCACCATTTACTTGCATTTGCTCTGAATCTCAAATGCCTAAGCTTCAGTTTGTGCCCATGGATTCATGTTTCCTTGTCTTATTCTGAGAAATATGTACATTCTTTCATTGTCTTGACTTTTTATATTTGTCTAATCTTAGTGTATTATATCTTTGGAGTCGGGAATATTAAAGTCATCATGTTATGAGGAAGCATTCTGGATTTACTTTAGATTTTAGAAATCCACAACATTGAAAACAATTTAGATGCACAAGGCTGTGCTCCTTCAGTGGTCAGAGCTACTCACTGTCCTATCCAGCTGTTGGGTCTGAGTCTGTTTCCTGATTTGTCCTTCAGGTTACTTAGCTAACCTTCCTCATGTGGAACCTATGATGGCGTCTATTAATTGAAGCCAGTGGGAACTGAGAACTCTGATTCAATTCGGTTTTCTTGTCCTTTTGGAAAAGGCTGATTAGCTATACATTGAAGGAATTCTCAGTGGCCTCTGGATCACCTGAAATGATACTTTCCATTCTGACAAGAAGCATTAACATTAAGTTCCAATTTGGCCTAATCATTACCTTGCTTGGTTCAGAGCTTTCCCAAGGGAAATCAGAGGGAAACAGTGCTTTATACCTTTGTTTTTCACAACTGAGCTTCAGAGTTATGTTGAAACCCAAATTCCCTGTCTTTGCTTTTGTTAATGTCCCATTGAGCTTAAACAACAACAAAATAATAATTATGTTTAACTTAAAAATGAAAGCCAATTGCAACTTTGCTTTCTTAAAACATTAGCAATTATGGAATGCAAATAAAAATACAGACTTGAAAATAAACTCTTAATACAACTTTTGTTTCTGTTCCTTTCAGACCTTCATGTTAAAATACATGAAATACATGGGAGCCCCTACTGAGGCAGGGGCATCTGTCCTGTCCTGTTTGTGGATACAACTGCTTATAATACTTGCAGTTTGGATTTGTTCGATTTTCCCAGCTTATCACTTCACAGCACACACAGCATGTTATCTAGGGAAGGAAGTAATACTCCGCCCAAGTGTAACAGGGAGCGATCATGTCCCAGATGCAAGGACCTGGAAGGAGAGAAGTGTCAATGGCATTTGGCTTTTCATTTGTATTGACTGGCAAGTGATTCAACAGCTAGAGCTAGAAGTCCTGTTATACGGCAAGATAATCTTGGGAGATGGAACTAAAATCTCCACATCTAAGCTGAATGTAGTCATCTTGACCCACAGTATCCCTGAACACACTGAAGATAAAAGCAACAGTCACAGGTCTCACTGGAGCCTCCTGAACTTGTGAGTGTGTCTGCTGTTACTCATCCTCTCAAGTAAGCCTCATTGGAGCCAACATAGATTCTGGTCCCAGGAAATATTAACTAAAAATAACAGGACCTAAACTGATGGCTCTTGCTAAATGGGGTTGATATCATAGGCTCTTTTATGATCTGAGTTATATGTAGCCTGAAATATTATTAAACTTGGAGTAAATTTTGGTGAAAGTATTCCCTGCTGTTTCTTAAAAGCAAATCACATGTCAATGAGTACAGCAACATTGGGAAAAATTGTAAGAAAAATCAGATTATTGATTTTTCTGGCTGCGTCTTGCCACTTTTAGCAAAGTGCTAGGAGAGACAAGCATTACGATGTCAAAGCATATGTGAATAACCACAGGAGAGGCCAGAGAAAACATTTCCACTTTCAACAGACTGAGTATGGGAAACTGAGCCTTGCAGCTCTGAGAAGCAAATGTTGCTCTGAAATTGGAATAGCTCTTGTACACAGCCCTTAAGTAGCAGGCTCAGGAGATGGAGACTCTGAGATTTCTTGAGGATCTTCTATTAGGAAAGAGTTAGGAGATTAGGAGCAGCCCAGGGATGTGCCAGAAGGTTAGGAGCAGCCCAGGGATGAACCTGGCTGGACTATGAAAATGTGTTTTCAGAAGTCTTAAAATATTGCATCCAGGGAGAAAAACAAATGTAGGAGGGTTATAGAAGTAGGTGTGTGCAGATGTGTAGCTACAGAACTGCATACATATAGAGATATAAAACAGATCTGTCTGTTTATTACAATGAATCATACAGTGGTGCACAGAAGCTCTAAGTTCAAGGACAGCATTTGGGAAAAATATCATAAACAGGCTCATCCTTGAATTAAAGGTCCAAGTGCACAAATTGAGAGAGAGGAATCAGCCAATCAGCAACAATTAGGAAGGTCAGCAGATCACAGCAACAGGATGATGGTGAAGGTCTCAGAACACAGAAACTAGTTTTTCTTCTAGTCAGTTGGTAGAAGGAATAGACAGGGAAGGATAGGGTAATGTCAAAATGCAGGAAATGTTAGAATATGTAGCTTCAAAGCTAAGATCTATGTTCTTATTTTCTCAGGGAACAGAGCAAGAGCAAGTAGCTGAAAAAGCCTCACAAATACTTCAAGACATTATATTTTCAAGAGATCTGCAAACCTGATATATAAATACACACAATTTTCAATTCTGAAATAATTCTTGAGTTTCCAAATCCAAAGCCTAGGGAAACTATAAACCTTCAAAAAGAAAAGTTTCCCATGTACATTATTGATGTAGATTATGGAGGATAGTGTAGGAGCAAAATTGTTCCAGAGGGCATTTATAGAAAAGTATCCTCCCACATTGCATAAATGTAAGCAATCACAAGGTCATATTTTACTGCCAAAAAAGAAAGGTCCACTAATTTATCCCTACATGATCTATGCGATAATGTTCGAGAATCAGTGATGACATTTCCAAATCAGGTTTTTAAATTATGGTTATTCTATTTTCATTCCATAAATGTATATGGAAGTGGTCCCAGTTAATTATTTTTCTCTACAAATTAATGACCTTTGTGATGAAGTCTGGCTGTATAGTGTTCTATGTTAGCACCTAGGAAAAAACAAGCAGATAGCTGGTATGCACCTTTGAAGTATCTTCACTACCTGCTCCTCCATTCCACATCCAAAGTTGAATTTGATAGTGAACACCATTGACCACGATGAGCTGAATGACTTATATACTGACAGCAAAACAGTGACCTGATAGGACCCTGGATCCCAAAAAGTTTATTGAATATTGGATGTTAACAGCATTGGACTGGCTAATGCAAACATTTACACTTGTCAGAAATAATAGAACCCTAATCCTCCCTAATAAGCTTTTATCTACTGAGTCTAAAGATGCAGTATTTGTCTCCTCTGTGTATACAGTTTCTCATCATCCTGCAACTAGCATCATTCCTAGAAATTTAGCTTACATACTAATAAATTATGTCAGTAGTCTTATTGACATTGCCCATTTTGTAGATGTCTGGAAAGAGCTTTCCTATCCACTATCAGAGGAGCTGTGTTGAGAGGAATGCTGATTTAATTATTTCAACTGAGCTACTTTGTATACTCTCTAATGCTATAACAGGTTAGGGATGACTCCTTGGTAGATGGAACTCAGTAATGGCTGAAGCAAAATATGACCCACAAGAAATGCATCTCCAAGTTGTGAAACTGCTGAAACCAGGCACGTTCTGTGGGCTTCACTATGTGCCCATTTGGAGGTACACTATTACCATGTTCATCTTTCATGCTTCCAAAATCAAGCACAGCAGTCTTTTTGCAGTCTTCTCTCTGTCTCAATGAGGTTGCATGTTGAATAGTACTTGGAAAGACCAGCAGTACAGTCTACCATCGCATCCAGTCTGTAAGATAACAGAACAATTCCAAGAAATGATACTGTTCATTAGCCATATCAAAGTTTGAAATAAAACTCACTAACGTCTCCCACATTTTATGTTAATAAGAGTTCACCAAGAGAAAAACAGACTGAAGTTTAAAACAACAAGAATTAGTGAAGAACAATGGGCTTTAAATTTGTGAGAGCTTTTGCTATCCCTCTTGATAACAATAAATGGAGTCTCATCTCTGAACACTGGTTTCAATGACATGAGATGTGGAACACAGGACAAGTATCAGATTATTGCAGCCAAGTATCAGATTATTGCGGCCAAGTTTCCTTTTAATCCATGTGCTCAATGATTTATAGGACACTATTTTAAATAGGCTCTGTTGTATTATTGATAAAATAGATCTTGGATGACAAAAAAAAAATCATAAATTTAGCTTACTGGGATTCTAAATCCCACCATAGATTTTGGGTCAAGACTTGGTTAGCAGCAACTTAGTAGTTCCTCTTGTTCATTCAAGTCATGAAACCATGTGGATTGATGGTTCTGATAAAATTCAAGTTATTGAGAAATACTTGACAATCTATAAAAAGTCCAGAAGTGACTATTAAACCTTACATTTGACCACCTAGAAAACACTAAGAATCCAGAGTTTCCAGATCCATCTATCTGGGGACAGCAGGCTCAGTCCCAGGATATACAATAAATCACAGCCATTTGACAAAGAAGCCAAAGGAGGTGTGTGATCCCCATAAACCTGCAGTCTGAGTTAAAAACCCCCAGCCCCAGAGACAAGTGACAGAAAGACCCCCTAGATGGAGGGTCTCACATAGGGCATGGTGTGAAAAAGACTGGTCAAAATCTTTGCACCCAAAAAACTGAGAAAATGAAATTTATTCTTCTGTAGCTATTTATTCTCCTAGTTTTCAAAGTTGTTATGCAATATTTTAATAAAAGTCACATTCATTTTGAAGTTTAACATAACAAAGTCCCTTTAAATAAATTGATTAAAATCACATTACAAAGGACCCTGAAGCTCAACTCTCCTTCCCACCAGCATTCTGTGAACCTTAAAACTCAGCACTGATCTCAGAAGGGCTTTATAAAAACTCACCCTTTGTTTGTGTCATCTTCTGTTTATATCTGGGGTCACAGGAGGCCAACTATTTTGGCTCCAAATTCAAATTGCAGGTTTTCTGTATTTTTTGTAACAGAGAGTCTACAGAACTGTGTTGATTTCAAGTTAGCAAACTACTATTTTTTTCAAGCTATTCATTTCTCCTCAACATAAAACATAGTTAATCTCTCTACACTGCATCTTAATTTTCTAATCTTTATGCTTTCCCCCAAAATAAGAGAGAGGGTAGCAAAAGTATACATCTAGGATGGGGACTCTTGCTGATGACATAACTTACTGGTGACAATAGCTTTCCTTGGGAAACTACCCTGAGATTGGCGCTCCTGCCCTACAGCATCCACAGTAGTTTTCCTTTCTTTGTTCTGGCCCTTCAGCTAAAACCTTTTATTGCAATTCTAATTATCTTTTCCCTCCCACAAGCACACATCTGGAAAGGAGGGTAGACAGACACTGAAAGTGACTGCAGCCACATAAAGCAGAGAACATATTAATCCATCAGCTCACCCAAGTTCATCATGTAGACAGTTAAAATAAATAAAATAAGGCAAAACAACCATTCTTACCAAACTTGAAAGTCTCATATGTATCAGTAATATGTGACCAGGCCCTGCTATGATGCATCTGATTTCTATGTTATCGTTGGCCAACATTTTGTCACTAGACTCTTTCAATCTCTTTTATAATAACATTAGGGCTTCCATCTATCAATGAGAAATGTAAATTTTGTCTTTCTATACCCAGAAAATTCCACTTAATATGAACATCCTCGAATCCTATTCAAGTAACTCTGAACAAACAGATTTACTACTTCTAAGGCTGAAGAATATCCCCACATATCACACACCTTTGCTTTTCTCATCCATCCACTGATGGACACCTCAGTTGATTGCATAGTTTGGCTCTCATGAGCAACACTGCAAGAAATATGAGAACACAGAGACCCCTTCAACTGACTGGCCCTGTTCCATTCCCTTCGGTTCATTATTCAGGAGTAGACTCATTGGTTCATGTGGCTCTTCCCTTTCCAATTTTTTCCGATGGCAGCTATGCTAATTTACATTCACATCAAATGTTTCTGAGTTTCCCTTTCTCTCTGCCCTCACTGATACTTGTTAATATTTGTCTTTTGATAGTAGCTAGCAGGACTGGAATGAGATGTTATCTCTTCATGCTTGTCCACTGGATTTCTCTGAGAGGTGATTGTCTTAGTTACTTTTCTTATTGCTGAGGGAAAATACCCAACATTCTAAGTTAGAGGAGGGAAGGATTATCTGGCTTATGGTTCATAGAAGTTTCAGCCCATAGTTAGCTTATTCCAAGTCAGGGTAGCCTGGTAGAAGATGTGCTTTTCAATAAAATGAAGAATTACTCTGCCATGACAAACTTGAGTCTTTTATGCACAAATGGGTGTACCTTGCAGAAGTACTCATAAGTAAAATATATAGCACATAGATGTGTAAACACTTTATCTTTTCTCTGGTATGAAGAACTGAAAGTGTAAATGAATGCTAAAATATGATAGGTATTGTGAAATAGGAAGAAAATATTCAGAAGGAAAAGGGTGGTAGGGGGAAGTAAAGAAGGGAAAGAAAAAATTGATGGTAAAATGAGAAACAAAGCTTATGTATATAGGGGTGGGAATATGGGGGCCAGGGAAATGGGAATAATGAATATTAAGTCCTGTCATTTACTAATACAAATTCACATTGTCGATTGTGATCATAATGTGTATATAAAATGTACCAACAAAATCAATTTTCTAAGACAGAAGTGCATTTCAGAGGAGACACAATCCCTAATGAGAAAGAAGGGCAAAAGACGTTAGCTTCTTTTTGTCCCTTCTACTTTACACAGATTGCCTGCCCTCAGGCTGGTGTACCACTCACACCCATAATCCTAGGCAAAACTATGCCAAATCAATCAGTGGGTTGGTTTAGTAATCACACATTCATGTTCCCAGGACCACACACACTAAATCCAGCAGCCTCTGAGAAGCCCCAGACTATGACTGTACGCGGCCTCGGGGAACCTTTGACGCACACCGTAATAGTCTTGCTCTGTACTTTTTTGTTCAGTTGGCCATTGGCATGTCCTCTTTTATGTATTTTCTATTCAGATCATGTGACTGTATGTTGATTTTCTATGGAGGTTTTTTTAGTTCCTTATATAGCCTGAACATTAATCACTTCCTGGATGAATAGTTTGGAAGTATTTTCTCAGATTCTCCAGGTTGTTTCTTCACTCCATTGATTACTGTCATTGACATTCAGATGTCTTATGATTGTAAAGTAATTTAATTACCTTTTTCCTAGGTATACAGACACACTACAGTACATAGTGAAGTTTATACCACTCACAGATCTCCAGACCTTTGTCTACACCAAGAAATCCGAGTCAGGCCTTGGGTCCAGGCCAAGGGTCTTCAAAGGCTCTATTTTCACCTCTTACCTGCTTTCCCTCCCTCCCCAGTGCTCTCATGTCTTCCCCCTTTCATCTTTTTCTTCTACTCCTCCCCTCCTCCTGCTTCTTTCCTGCCTCCTTATTTTCAAATAAAAGGACAGGAAATTGCAGCATGCTCTGTTTCAGATTCACAAGGGCTTAGATCATTTTCTTGTTGTTTTAACTGTCTCCTCCTCTCTGTGTAAATTTAGCAATCGTGACTCACTTTGGCCCTGTGCTTCTGTGCCCCACAGACAGGCCAAGCACAGAGTGCTGCTGTTGGCTTCTTTAGTCCTGTACACTGCATCTGTTTATTTGTTCTCCTTCATCTCCAGATATTAAAGAGCATGGATCTTTCTTTCTTCTAGGTACTATCTTCATGAAGTTATACCCTTACAGTGAGTGTGTGTGTGTGTGTATGTGTGTGTGTGTGTGTGTGTGTGTGTGTGTGTTTGTGTAGTACTGACACATTTGCACTTTAATACATTCCAAACTCTAATTTGCTTTATTTTGAGATAGAGTCTTCCTAAGTTGCTTTATTGTCCAAGCTGGGCTGGAACTTGTCATCCTCCTGCTTCAGCCTCCCAGAGTGCTGTATTACAGGTACCATTCCTGGTCTTAACTCATGTTCTAATTCTCTATCTTAAAATAAATAATTTCCATCAAATACAAAGATATATTTCTTCCTAGGAAACTTTGTATTAAAAACATAATGTCATCACCCTTGTTATTTAAATTCTATCCAGACATTACACCAAGATTTTTCTCATGAGGTCTTAAGGCTTGCAAACAAGAGAGCTTAATTATGGTAGCTAGTGACCAATGAGGTTCTTAGTACCAGAGATATGAACTCTCTTCCACCTCCTCCAAGTAATATCCTAAGAGAGTCACTCAACCTCCACTAAGGATTGTAACTAGTTATTTTCATTGCTGGTACTAATTTTGTTGAATTACATCTCTATTTAATAAATATAAAGCTTTTAGTGGTTGAAAATATAAATTTTATCTCTATCTCCAGGAACAGCTGAGCTGCTGATAAATAATGGATCAGGCCACTGCTGCTCTCACCTAAATTTACCTACATAGAGGAGGAAGTTTGGGGAGCTTCTCACATCTCTGGAAATGTGTACAGGAGAGAATCTCCCAAAGGATTCTGATTTACACAATTTTATAGTGCATTCTTAAATCATC